>JAJIYU010000909.1:0-41832 GCA_030144865.1 Tinospora cordifolia
AAAACTTGATATACTTGGATGTATCCTCTCTCTCTCTCTCTTACTACATTTACTTTATTGATGATAAAACTTGATACACTTGGATATACTCTCTCTCTCTCTCTCTCTCTCGTCGGGAAAATCTAACACACTAAATTGTTTTCAATATTCACAAGTCTCTATTTTCAACACACATTAAATGTGTTCATTCTGATAGGGGCAGGAAGTAGACACTTTTTGCTCAATTCTTGCCTCATCATAGGAATTCATTTCAACACCTGTGTCCGTGTCTATATACACGCGAACAACATGCCCAAGCAGAACACAAACATAGGCATATTATTGAAATGAAACTTACACCCTTAGGTCATGCTCAATTATTGCTATCATTTGGTGAGAGGGTGTGCACACTCATTTGTTCATTATAAACAGGCTTCCTATACCATCAATGAAGTGAATGGAAAGAGATCGAGAAAAGAAACTTCATGAGTTCAGTTTAGAAAAAAAGAAATACAAAATATGGAGTGAAGAAGGGGGAGATTACATGCGGATCATAGAGTAAAGCAAAGGCAAACACTTTGAGGTTAGATTGGGAAGGGAGGCAGTAATATGTTTTGAGAGCAGAATTGTAGAACACTACGATTTTAGAAGAACCTTTAGAGAAAGAGAAAAGTGCATAATCATACAGACAATGGAGAATGCCAGAGGAGCATACCTGTAGCTACTACAAATGTAAAGGGACAGACTAGGCAGGTATGCTTTCCAGCAGAGAAAAGAACTGATCACCAAAGATGGATAACATTGTGCACAAAATTGAATGAAGTTGGTTTGCATCAATAGAAACAAAGGGAAAGCGGAAGATTACAGAAAACAATCACAAGTACGAAAGATAAGAGTCGTACACCTTGTAATACCTGAAATTTTAGTGATGTAATAACCGGAATTTGAGTTTAAAACACATTTTATTAGCACATATAAGTATATATTTGTGTACATATATATATATATATATATATGTGTGTGTGTGTGTGTGTTTGTGTGTGTGTGTGTGTGTGTGTGTGTGTGTGTGTGTGTGTGTGTGTGTGTGTGTCATTGATATGCAATTAACTAGTTAGCATAGAAGTACAAAGGGATATGCATTAATTAATATTAGACATATAGAAATGTTGGGTAAATATACGCTTCTCTATTTGAATAAGAAAATAATATTTTTAGTATGATATTAATATAGAAAAGTATGTGTATAAAGTATTATTAGATGCACTCATGAAAATAATATTTTGTTTAGTATGATAGTAATATACATAGAGAAGTATATGTGTAAAGGAAACACATTCATGAATGAAATATCTCATTTGGTGTGATGTTAAGGTATGCATATGTAGGAAATGATAGTCCCACATTGGAAAGATAAAAACACTAGTTGGAAGAGGGCTCTATATAAACCCTCCTACTCTACCCATTTCATTCATCCCAAATACAAGAGTTGAAAATTCCTCTTGCTCTCTCTCTTTGTCTCCTTCTTGGCAACCTTAGTCCTAGTTCTTCCTTGCTTGAGCTATTATAAATAGTTCGCGAGGTAGTAGCAACGAAGTGCTATAGAGATTTTAGAAAGCGATCTCAAGGTGAGTTTTTTTTCCTTTCTTTTAATTTATTATTTTGACTTAGATAATGCTTGCTTGTTTTGTTAACTTGATTTTTATTTTTGTTCTTTTTAATTATGCCTTTCAATTATTATGTTGCTTATGACCAAGAGAGTATGCTCTGTAGTTGCGTCTTATACGATCGTCTACATCAGAAATCGAAAGTCAATATGAATGTTATACTGTTTGAGCTATTATTTATCATGCACCAATATATTGTTTATGACCAAGAGAGTATGCTCTGTAGTTGCGTCCTAAACGATCTTCTACATCAGAAATCGGAAGTCAATGTTTGCGAATGTGAATGTTATACGGTTGGAGTATTTAGATACTGTTGGAATATTTATTTATTATGCTTTTGCACACAAAAATAAGATTAAATAAGAGTTCAACCATACATCGGTATGGGGGCTTTTCTGTGTTCCATGTAGAATTGGAACTGGCTGTCAATACTGACACTAGAATGGAATGGGTTTCAGGAATGATCCCACTAGAGATGAGTTTGAGTTTCAGAATTGATCTCTCTCCCCAGATCTGGAGAATAGAGATAATCCCGTTCGATCTAAACTACAACTGAAACAATATAATGTTTGAATCGAATTAATCTCTGAAAGTGTTTGATATGCTTGCATTGTTTGGTTGAAATAATGGATTAAATAGATGGAATGATTCACTAAGCTTTTTAGCTCACCCCCCTATTTTTCACATTACAGGGAATTAATTAGCTTACAAGGAGAGTTATCTATTGGAAGTTTTTATTTATTTATTTCGCTATAATAGATCATTGTATTGAGAATTTTTGAATGAATAGATGAAAAATCTTATTTACTATGATGTCATTTTGTACATAGAGTAATGTATACAAGAATCCTAACGGATTTGGGACTAAGAAGAAGAAAATGTAGCACGGGCCCGTGTCCCAGGCGGCCCAAGATTATTGATCGAAGAAAATTAGAACGTCAGATGACATAGAAGATGGGACTCGGGAGGCGGGGTGTTACACACCCATTGACAATCTATGGTTCCTCAGCAAACAAACAAATGATGATAGGACATTGAGAGTTTTCAGGGCAGACACAAGTATGAACAGAGACAAGTGGAGATTGGTAGTTGTAATCTTTTGAATTCACTTGGAAACAAGATGGAGAGAAACCCTATTATGGTGTAGAAAGGATAATGGTGAAGAATAACTAGAGAGGATAATTAGTCGCCAAGTATCCCTTACAGTAATGGCAAAGGATAGAACCCTATTATGGTGTAGAAACGATTAAGAGGCAAATTGCTTACTATAAGAGGTTTCACTTGATTTATTCACACTTGGAACATGGCACAAATATTTTCAATGGGAAGAGAGACAATTTTGGTGTAGAAATACTTCGGTGGGAGTTGAAGGCTTACCGTTGGAACCATTGGGATTAGAATTGTTCCAAAGCATTGGGGAGATATGTGGTAGATTGTTAGAAATCAACAATGAAACAACTTCGATGTCATATCTTCAACATGCAAAACTAAAAGTTGCTGGAAATGATGGAGGATGCATACCAGAATGTCCAATAGTGGACATCAATGGTGAAAAAAAAATCAGACTGTGCATTTTTCGTCTTTCCCATTCATAGAGTAGCAAAAGTTCCATGTGAATATGGGATGTTCCATAGTGAGAAGGATGGACACAACAATCGAGCAAATCTAGCCATAGAGAAACAAAGAGAGGGGAAAGATAGTTCAAAGGAAGAACTGCCAAGTGGCACTAATGTGATAGAGAAGGAGCAAGCAAGTATGATAGAGATAGGATAAAAAGAAAATGTTGGCATAAGCATAAGGGCAATTGCAGGTGGCTAGAAAAGAAAAGAAATAATTGTCCAGGATGTAGATGATGAGTACAGGGAGGTAAAACAAACCTCCACAACTCAACAAAAGGGGATTCTTGGTGCTTGCACAAATGAAAAAGATGATGACACAAGGAAAAGGGGGGTGAGTGCACATGAAGCAGAAGAAGTGAGGGCTAATGAAAGGGGACCCAAGAAGACACGTGGAACATAAACAATTGAAGGAGAACGTGTTGAGAAAGGGCATGACAAGTCAGATAAGATTGGACATATAAGACAAAAATACAAAATGAAAAGTGGGAACAAGTGCAAATTTGAATTTGATGAAGGGGAAAACATGCCACGAATGGAACCACTAATGCAGAAGTTTAAGGACAGGTGTAGAGGTATTATATATAATAACCATGGTAATGTTAGAAAAGATGAAGGAGAAAGGAAATCAGTAGAGAAGACAAAGGAAATATATTGGAGGGCATAGGAAAGCTAAGTATAAGCCCTAAACAATGACACAAGCAAAATTGAAGCACAACAGGGGAGTAAAGAAAATAGTGGAAACTATTCAACTAATGGAAGAGGAGGCAGACGACATGAAAGAAGAAGAAGAGTCAGAGGAACAAGAAGACTTAGTTTCATCATCAAAGAGGGAGTGTGAATTGAATTTGGAAGAGGACGAAGGGGGATCAGGCCAAGAAGTCGAGCTAAGCAAAACTTTCTTAACATAAGAATGGAGATGTACACAGGCGCTGGAGAAAGTCCCTTCCTCACTTGTTTCATTACAATAAGAGGGCATCAGTCGAGCAAATCAACCAAATCAAAGCCTTAAAGGGAGTTCAATTCAATTCTACGTTCCTTTTCCTTCTTGAAAGTAGGCACATGGTACAAAGTGAAAACGATACTAGTGATAGAGAGATGGAATCAATAGACTCAAAAAAGATAATAGCTAATTACTTGAGTCGCATGGAAGTACACATAAAGAACATGGAGAAAAAGACGTTTTTTGACTACATAAAAAATTCCAAGGGTTCAGAACATAAACAATTTCTACACAAGGGAAAGGGTAGATAGAGAGAGATAAACAAATCCAAATGAGGATCTTATATTGGAACTTATGGGGGATGGGTGCTATTAGAGACAAAAACAAGCTATATTAGAAGAAGATAGGTTTGTCAAAGTTGGGATTCAAGATTTGAGGGATGGTCCTATACACCTGCGAAAGGTGTATTGGGTGGTATAGTAGTCATATGGGATCCTAGAATTGTGGATGTTGTAGAGAGCATAGAGGGAGCATTTTTAGTTTCAATCCAAACAAAAGGAGAAAATAGGAAAGATTGGCAACTGAGGGGTGTTTATGGTCTTCCTAGGCCGAGGAAAAGGCAACCGTTTTGGAATGAATTGGTAAGTCTATCTATGCCGTGGAGAGAGATGGTGTTTACGTGGTGACTTCAACACTGCAAGATTCTTGGAAGAAAAAATTAATAGTAATAAACTAACAAGAAACATGATGGAATTCAATCTCATTATTCATGAATTACAACTAAACAATCCTCCATTAAGAAATGCAAATTTTATATGGTCGAACATGAGGAGTCAACCTATTTGCTGTAGGTTGGATTGATTTCTATTTACTAAAGTTTGGGAGGATATCTTTCCTGATTACCCAATAACGGGCATTAATAAGACTAACTTCATATCACAAACCAATCATAATGGAGACTACAAAGATTAGAAGGGATCCCCTTCCATTTTACTTCGAAAATACATGGCTGGCTCATAAAGATTTTTAGGAAAAGATCAAACAATGGTGGAATCATTTGGGTTTGTATGGATGGTAGGGACATAGGTTTATGCTAAAATTGAAGCAACTCTGAATGACATTAAAAAAATGGGACAAGGAGGTGTTTGGGAGAAATAAGTCAAAAAGGAAAGAATTAGCAAAGTAGATCATGGTTTTAACAAGGAAGAAGAAATTGGAGCATGGCCTTTGGATAAGAACATGTTCCAAAAAAGCTACAAAGTGGGGTTGGCAAAACTATATATGAGAAGGGATAGAATAACTCACAAAAGGCCAAGATAAAGTGGTTGAAGGATGATGATGCCAACACGAAATTCTTCCATAAAGTGCTTAATAGGATAAGAAACAAAAAAAATAATATCTAAAATTTAAGTGAAAAGTGGTTGAGTAGTAGAATAGGAAGAGGAGGTGGTCAATGAAATCATGAGGTATTGTGAGGATTTATACTCCTTTAAAAGAAAGGGGACTTGGGAAATGGAAGGCTTAGAATGGGGATGCATAACGGAAGAAACAAACATATGGCAAGAAATACCATTTGAAGAAGAGGAAGTAAGACAAGAAGTTTTTAGCTATGAGGGGAATAAAACACCAAGCCCAGATGGTTTTTCAATGAAATTCTATCAATGAAATTCTATCAATAGTGTTAGGATATAGTATAAGAGGACATACCGAAGTAGTAGAAGAGTTTTTCAACAATGGAGTTGTCAATTTATATACAAACGAAACATACATATGCTTACTTCCAAAGAAGAGCCATTCTTGGAATTTACAAGACTTTTGCCCTATAGGTTTGATCACTAGCTTGTACAAAATTATTTCTAAATTATAGTAGCTAGGCTCAAGAATGTGCTACCAACAACCATTGATCCACATTAGTTTACGTTTGTGGAATGTAGGCAAATAATTGATGCCATTTTGATAGCAAATGAAGTGGTAAAAAGTATAGATCAAAGAGAAAATTAGGCATGTTGTTCAAGGTGGACCTAGCAAAAGCCTATGATTTAGTGGAATAGAGTTTTTTAGGTATACATGCTTAAGGAGAAGGGATTTAGACAGAGGTGATTAGCATGAATGGGGGGGGGTGTCTCATCAGTCGCGTACTCTATTATAATTAATGAAAAACCAAGAGGAAGATTCAATGTTGCGAGAGGTCTTAGGCAAGGTGATCTATTATCTCCATTCCCCTTCACAATAGTTGTTGATGGGATGAGTTGTCTACTATCAAAGGCAAAGGAGAGATAATTGCTTCATGGCTTCATAATAGGCAAGGATAAGGTGGAAATTACACACCTACAATATGCCAATGATATTCTTCTTTTCTTGGAAAATGATGGAAGCAACATAACGCAAGCAATGGGTATAATAAGAGGATTTTATGAGATTTCATGTCTCAATATAAACCTCTCAAAAAACCAGCTCATAAGAGTACATAAGGAGCAAGACAAGGTTGAGAAGTGGGCAAGAGAGGTAGGATGCTCAGTGGAGAATTGACCCTTAAGGTATCTCGGTCTCCCATTGGGAGGAAATTCAACAACACTAGATTTTTGGGCTCCAGTCTTAGCTAAGATTTTATGGCGACTAAAAGGTTGGAAGATAGCCTTCCTCTCCAAAGGAGGAAGGCTCACCTTGATTAGATTGGTATTATCATCTCTCTATATGTACTACATGTTAGTCTTTAAAACTCTAGGGTCGGTGGCATCAACCTTAGAAAGAGAAATGAGGAAATTCTTTTAGCAAGGTAAGAAAAGAAAGGCGTCACACAATCTTATCAATTAGGAAATAGATAGGAGACCTATGGAGATGCAAGGATTGGAGATAGGAAACACTGCATTGAGAATTGTAGCATTATGTAGTAAATGGACATGGAGATACTTCAAAGAAAAAGATTCATTGCAAGTGAAAGTGGCTTCAAGCGGTCATGACATTCTCACTTTAGGGAAGGACGAGAAGATGCAAAGCTTCATATAGAAGTCCATGGCGATTTATCTCATCGCTAATTTCCCAAATCTTCATGCATATGAAGTTAAAAGTTGGACATGGAAGGGGGACCCTATTTTGGGAGGACAATTGGTTGGGTGATGCAAGCCTCGCTAAAAGCTTTCCTGGCATTTATAATCATTCATATGTTACAATCAACCCATTATTTCCTTTACAAATCAACACACAAAGAAAACTTGTAACAATACCAGTTGGAACATCCACTTACCTAGAAGATTAACCACTAGAGACATGGAAGAAGCAACAAATCTGATTAGCAGACTATCAGTAGTCACATCCTCCAATGAACAAAAAAAACTCATTTGGCTCTTAGACCCATCAAAGAACTTCACATGCACATCAAATCTTTTCTTTTCCTCTCACTCAAAATCAAGGTAGGAGCTTCCCTTTGGCAAAACACATTTGGGCAACGAAGATTTCATCCAAAGTGCAAATCTCTGGGTGGATATTGGCTCACCGAAAAATTTAAATCATGGAGATTCTACAACATAGAGTTTCAAGCATATGTCTCTTCCCAAATAGATATGAATTATGTTGTCAAGACAATGAGTCAGTTGACTATCTATTTCTCATGTGTAAGTATACATAAAGAATTTGGAACGGATAGTTGATGTTTTCTAGAGATGTATTGGTACCTCCAGCAACATTAGAGGAAAGTTTGACTCTACATCACATATTATTCGTGGATGATCATAGAAAGGGATTGCAGCTAATAACATTCTATGCTACTCTATGGACAACTTGGAAAGAAATAAACAACATTATTTTCAGAGGCATTCTAAGAGAGGAGATGGAATTATGGGAAGAGATCAAGTTTACATCAAGCTCATGGGTAGTTGCCTCAACATTATCTAGGGGTTTTTCCATGTCTGAATGTCCATTTAAGTGGTGTTTGTGCATGAGCATATAAGAAACATGGGTTGCAATAGACAGTTAAATAGGTTCTCTACTTTTAGTTTATATTAATGATATTGCTTAGGCACAGCTTGTGACCAAGGCTTTTTCTTGTACATACATCAAACTATCAATACTAATTTTTATTTTGTTTCTTCTCAAAAAAAAATGCAATGTACGCCTCTATTACAAAGATCATCTCCTTATTAGCTCCTATTAGGCATGTTCATGATTTCAAGCTTCTTTGTAGTTTGGGTTGTTCTTGTTATCATTGGTTGCACACGTACAACAAAACATAAAATTGTCATTTTATCCTTTGTTGCACTCATACAACAAAGAAAAGTGTCTTTCATCTCATCAAGTGTGTCTTCTTAGTTATAGTGATGGTCATAAAGGTTATAAATTCTTGAGTACTTCAGGACAAGTTTACATATCTTGACACGTGAAATTCAAAGAGCTTGAATCTATTACTTATCGTCATTTCAATCACCAATCAAGGTTGTTATATCATAGGTTCATCATTCATGGGTGAGTTTTCCTTCTCCTACTGAAAAATGTACACTGCATTAATCATAGTTATTCATGTTAGACACAATCTACTTCTCCTACATTTACTAAGCTCTTACAATCTACAACATCTAATGATATGCCACACTCCCCTACTCATCTACAAGCTCCACTTTTGATAATCAACTACCTATTCCATCATCTACTTCATCACCTACTTCTCCTAATCTTGGTCCTGTAACTACTCAAGTTGTTACTCGTTTTTCCTCACATTACCTCTTAAACAACCTACTCACTCCATGATAACAAGAGCAAAAGCATGATTCTTAAAGCAAAAAAATTCTCTTCACCATTCTTTTCTTACCTACCATTATGCTATTTCATGAGTCTTCTTCTATTTCTAAGGCTATTGCTCACCCACACTGGCAAAGGAATATAATGCACTAATGTCCAACCATACTTGGTTGTCTTTGGTTTCCAAGTCATTAGGTTTTATGTTGGGACAATAAATGAGTTTTCAAGGGGAAATACAATAGTCATGAATAATTGCCTTATTTGACAATTAGACATCAATAATGCTTTCCTCAATGACACTCTCTTAGAGGAAGTATTTATGACTTAACCTGAAGGTTTTGTTAACAAACCATGTTATTAGGATTATATTTGAAAGCTTTATCGAGCTATCTATGGTCTTAAACAAGCATCTCGCGCTCTTAGTTGATATATAGTTTTTGAGATGTTATCTTGAGCTAGAACTTTGTCAACTCAAAAGCAACAAAATCTTCCAACTTTTTCCTCACACGCACTGAAAGTTTCATTATCTATCTACTTGTGTATGTTGATGACATTGTGGTAATAATAATTGGTTCATATCCTCATTCCCTTAAATCTCTTATCATTTGGCTTCATTAAGTGTTGGCATTGAGAGATCTTAGGTTATCTCAGTTTCTTTCTTAGCATGAAGGTACATTGGGATTCAATTGATTTAATTTATACCAATCACAAGCCAAATATGTTTCAGATTTGCTCAACCGTGCTAGTATGTTGAACACAAAGTTATGTGAAACTCCTTTTGTCATTATTAATCACCAATCCAAATTCAATGGCGATCAAAACTTCTCAAATTCTATCCTTTATTGAAGCATGTTAAAGGAACTTTAATACTTGCTACACATAAAGCCCTGGTATATCCATAAACTAAGCTAATTTTCTCAATCTTCTATAGCCACTCATTAGAAAGTTGTTGAACAAAATCTAAGTTACATTTTAGGAGCTCATCATATGATCTTCATATTAGCCTTGCTCAAAATGGTTGCTCATCAGGTATTTCAGTGTTGATTGGGCTTGTTCCTTTGATGGTAAAAAGCCATTTCAAGCTATTATATTTGTTAAGAAAATGTTCCAGGAGTGAAACATGCTCACGTGCTACTTGTTTTTTGTTTCGTTTGTAATTTTATTTAAAATGGTTATCCTTGTCTTTAGGAGTCAGTTATTCTATTTTGTTGTTGATCATGGCTTAAAATTAGGAGCATGATTTTAGTTGGCAAGTATTCTTTAAGTTTTTAAATTGTAATGTTTTTGAAGTAATTAAATGTGAAGTTCTTCCCTTCTATACGTTGCTCTCAATATTGTTCGCTGCAACACTTGTGGTTTCTTTATTTTTTTTTTGTCAAAAATACCAATAATTGGTATTAGAATATTCTTCTTAAGAGACTTGTGTGTGAGTGTGTCAAGCCATGAAAACCAAACTTGGGTTCTCCTCAATTTCTCCTCTAGTGTTTGATGGAGATTAACTTCCAAATTTGGGCAGTGCGCATGGAGACATATTTGGATGCGTTGGATCTTTGGGAAGCAGTGGAGGAAGACTATGAAATCCTTGCATTTTCTACCAATCCCATGATGGCTCAGATCAAACCACATAAGGAGAAGAAGATAAAGAAATCAAATGCAAAATCCTATTTATTTGCTATAGTTTCAACCACCAATTTTGCTTGAATTATGTCTTTAAAGTCCGCAAAAGAGATATGAGATTATCTCAAGTTAGAGTATGAAGGTGTTGAATCTAGTTCATGATTTTGAGTTGCAAATAATGAAGGGATAGAGACAACTAAGGAGTATTCTGACAGACTTCTCAACATAGCCAATCGAGTCACATTGTTGGGCTCTACATTAGTAGATTCAAGAATTGTTGATCAAAAAATTCTTGTCACAGTACCTAAAAGGTTTGAGACTAGCATCACCACCTTATAGAATTCTAAGGATTTGTCCAAGATCACATTAGCAGAACTCTTAAGTGCTTTGCAAGCACAATAGTAAAGGTGTGTAATGAGATAAGAAGGAATTGTTGAAGGAGCTTACCAACCAAGCATCAAGATGATGAAAAAAATAGGAGGCAGAAGAACAAAAAGACTCAAGCTACAGGAGAAAGTTCAGCTACTAGAAACAAAAGCAAGGCTGGAAATAGAAAACCAAGAGTGAAAAAGGATTATCCTCCATGTCGGCACTGTGGAAAAAAGGGTCATCACCTTTTTAGGTGCTGGAGAAGACCATATGCAAAGTGTAGCAAGTGCAATCAGATGAG
Organism: Tinospora cordifolia; assembly: GCA_030144865.1. NCBI lineage: Eukaryota > Viridiplantae > Streptophyta > Magnoliopsida > Ranunculales > Menispermaceae > Tinospora > Tinospora cordifolia. The sequence goes on from JAJIYU010000909.1 coordinate 11,221, forward strand.
ACATGAAACTATGATACACAAGAATAAAAATCAACAACAAGGTGAGGAGGCTAAGATTGCTAATCAAGAAGAGGTGGATCAAATGTTTGTAGTTACATGTTTTGTAGGCAGTGAAGCAAGTGAGAGCTGGCTAATTGATAGTGGCTGCACCAACCACATGATCAATGATATGGAGCTTTTCAATGATTTATGGCCAACCGACATTACCAAAGTAAGAATTGGAAATGATGATTACATTTCAGTCAAAGGAAAGGAGACTGTTACAATAGCAAGTTGCTCAGGTACAAGGCTTATTCCTCATGTCTATTTTGTACTTTGAAATTCAACAAAATTTGTTGAGTGTTGGCCAATTGATTGAGAAAGGTTTTAAAGGTACTTTTCAAGACAAACATGAGATGTAGTCAATAATGATATTTTTAAAGTCAGAATGATGTGCAAATGTTTTGCTCTAAATCCATTAAAGGAGGAGCGAGCATCCTTCTCAATCAAGAATATCATAGAAGTTTGACATGAAAGGCTCAACCATTATCATCACCAAGGGCTGCTGCAAATGAAGTCCAAGCTAATGGCAAAAGATATTCCAAAACGTACAGATAAGATTCCAAGCTATAGGGCATGTCAATTTGGCAAGCTCAATAGATAAACATTCTCAAAGGCAATAGGCAGAGCATCAAGAAAGCTGCAACTGATTCACATTGATGTCTCAGGCCTTCAAAGAACACCTTCCGTGAAAGGTAGTTATATTGCCATTATTGATGACTTCACCAGAATGTATTCGATTTTTTTTTTCTTGAAGCTCAAATCAAAAGTGGGTCATGTTTTTTGGAAGTTCAAGGCAAGATTTGAGAATGAGAGTGGCTACAAAATTTAGATCATAAATGGGAAGGAGTACACTTTAGCAACAAGTTTTATGAAGATACAGGCATTGAACATCAACTTACAACCCCTTAGATTCCTTAGCAAAATGGAGTTAGCGAGAGGAGAAATAGGTACATCATGGAAATGTTAAGATGCATGTTGCATGAGAAAATCAAGTTTTGGGTAGAAGTAGCAAATACTATTGTGTTTCTTCAAAACAGGCTTCCCATAAAGACAATAAAAGATTAGACACAATTTGAGGTATGGTATAATTAGAAACCAATTTCGAAATTTCCTAAAGTTTTTGGTTGCTTGTGCTCACTTACATTCCATAGAGTAAGCGTGACAAACTGGACAAAAAACTTCACTTGGTATTTTTAATGGCTAAAGTATTGTCAGCATGGATGTTCACTTCATGGAAGATCAAGAGTGGAGCTGGGATGATGTAGAGAAAAAAAAAATCAGACCATGGCAGAGTTGAAATACAAGCTTTCTAGTTAAACCACTAGAGAAGAAGAAAACTTGCAGAATGAAGCAATGGATGATGTTCTAGTGAAAGGAACTAGGTTGCTCTCTATTTATGAAAGGTGCATTATTGTCATATGTGAGCCTACATATTATGAAGAAGTAAAAAAAGATCAATTGTGGATAGTTGCAATGAAGGAGGAGCCATCCATGACAAAGAAGAACAAGACATGGATTCTAGTGGGAAGGCCTCAAGATAGAAAAGTCACTGGAGTCAAGTGGGCGTGCAGAACCAAGCTCCATATTGATGGTTATATCAACAAACACAAAGCAAGACTTGTGGTGAAAGGGTATCCTTAGGTCTTTGATGTGGACTACTCAGACACGTTTGCTCTAGTTGCTCGCTTGGACACCATAAGGCTCTTGCTAACTGTAGCAGCTCAAATGAATTGGCAAGTGTATTAGCTTGATGTAAAATCAATATTCTTGAATAGAGTTTTGCAGGAAGAAATTTATGTCAAGTTGCTTGAAGGCTTCGTGAAGAAAGGAGAAGAAGATAAAGTTTATCTCCTCAAGAAGGCCTTTGATGAACATTTGCTAAACCTAGGATTCGCCAAAAGTTTATTTGAATAAGCCTTATATGTTAAGGACTATGGAACTGCCATTCTTGTCATCTCATTACATGTTGATGATCTGCTTGTAATGAGAAACAACAGTGAGCTTGTAGAGAAATTTAAGCAGGAGATAATGGAGGTTTTTGCGATGACAGATCTTGGCTTGATAAATTTTTATTCTTGGAATGGAAATTAAGCAGGCTGAACATGAAGTCTTCATCTACCAGAAGAAGTATGCCAAGGAAATTTTAAAGAAGTTTAAGCTTGAAGAAATCAAGGAAGTAAGCACTCCTATGAATCAAAAAGAAAAGTTGTGTAAGGAAGATGGTGTTGATAAAGTTGATGAGGATACTTTAGAAGTTTGATTGGTTACTTGATGTATCCCACAACAACTTGGCCTAATATTTTGAATGTTATAAGCATTTAGTCTCGATTTATGCATTGTGCAAGTGAATGGATCTCAAGTCTGCAAAGAGGGTGGTCAGATATGTGAAAGGCACATGTGATTTTGGTATTAAATACATAAGAAACAAGAAATTCAAGTTGATAGGTTTTTCTGATAGTGATTGGGGAGGTTCCATTGATGATATGAAGAGCACTTTAGGCTACTGTTTTGGTCTTGGATCTGATGTTTTCTCATGGAGCTTGAACAAGTAAGAAACCGTGGCTTAGTCTACTATTGAAGCATAATTTGTTGTTGCAACAACTATTGTTAATCAAGCTTTGTGGCTGAGGAAGATTTTGGGGGATTACAACCTGGAGCAAAAAGAAAGCACTAAGAATTTTGTTGACAACTAAGCTGCCATTGCTATTTCCCATAATCCCGTGTTTCATGGAAAAACTAATCATTTCAACATCAAGTTGTTTTTCTAAGAGAAGTGTAGAAAGAAGGAGTTGTGACTTTAGTATACTGCAATTCTAAAGATTAGCTAGCTAATTTGTTCACAAAGCCACTTTAGATTAACAAGTTTGAGTTTCTAAGGCAAAAAATTGGTGTTTGCAACTCCTGTTGCAAGGAGTGTTAAGAAAATGTTATAGAAGTGAAACATGTGTATGTGCTGCTTATTATTTGTTTCATTTATTGTTATTTTCATTTAAAATGGTTGTCCTAGTTTTTAAGAGTCAGATATTCTATTTTGTTGTTGATCGTGCTTAAAATTAAGATCATGATTTTACTTGGCAGTTATTCTTTCAATTTTTTAAATTGTAATCTTTCTGAAGTAATTAATGTGAAGTTCATCCCTTCTATTTGTTGCACTCAACGTTGTTCACTGTAGCACTTGTTGTTTCTTTATTTTCTATCAAAAATATAAATAATATTTACATGGTGCTACACATGTTTCTGGTTAGTTAAAGAATCAATAGGTAGTTGCTTGCTCGATCTAGTATAAGTCGGAGTATCTTACTATTGCACATGTTGTGTTGGGACCCCTTCCCTATGCCAAAGGGTGGCTCGACTGGTATAGTGGCCCAACGAACTCACTAACCATGTTGAGTTTGCCCAACCACTGTTAAACCTCTCCAATCTCATACAATAAATGATATCATAATAATTAAAGGACTCAGGGCGAAAGTAAACAAACATACAGAGAGTGATCATTACATTACATAATTGTCATGTCCAAAATACACAGTTGACTGAGCATATACATACATACCCAAAAGAGGGACCGACCTCTAACGAAGAACCAAGAAAAGGAAATAGAAAATGTCAGGGGGCTAGGCAATCACAACATCCTTCCCTTTATCAGCCTCCGAAGAACTTGAAATATTAGTAGAGTAGTGAGCCTAAAATCAACATGACTCCGTGAGTAGTAAGACCAACATTTCAACCATGAAGACCATTCCAAAATCGTGCATCTATGCATGAGTAGTAAAAATAATATAATATTTGAATGTATGGCATAGTATAAAAGTAGTTATGTATAGTGCGACAGTTTTAGAAAATATATCAAATCCATGCCAGTTAAAAGCTATACTCAGGCTAGGGTTGAATCAGCAAACCCAACCTATGGTCGTCGCTCGAGCAGGTCCTGAGTCAGGCGTATTGGCCACTCGAACATGTCGCGAGCTAGGCGTACTCATCGAATACCCTAACCCCGACACTCGGCCCTCAAGTGTCGTACCTCGAGCAGGTTCTGAGGCTAGGCACATTGATCATGTGCCCTAACCTCGATGCTCAACCCTCGAGTCTAATCCCAATCACATTATGTACCCTGACCCCGACACTCGGCCCTCGAGCCTATGGTCTCAATACCCGTGTACATCTACATTTTTCAAAATCATCCAGATATATCTCAACCTCATGAAACCATTTAAACCATGTCATTTTACACAAGTTTCATGTAAGGAACACAAGTCATAAAAAACACATAAATCAAACTACTCACCTTGGGTCTTGTACACCGATGTCTCGTTAACAACTAGCCTCATCTCGTAGTGCTCACTCAAGTTTGCATTATTTAAACTCAATTTCAGTTCTTTATAGAATGTGGCTTAATTCCTTACTCGATTATCCCTGGTCAGTTTCGATCGACCCAAATTCGATTCGGTCGAGTTCGATCAATTGGTCAAACTTGGTCAACACGATTAATTTTGGTTATCTTTGTCAATTTGGGTCAAATTGGGTCAAGTTATGTCAAACTTGAGCCAATTAAGCAAAAATTCTCAAATTTCAACACTTAGCCCAAATGTAAGCATTTGCCCTCTTTGCGCAGTGAATTTGTCGATTTGTCTGCGACTAATTCATAAGTCGGATTTGCGCAAAACTTTTCAAATTTCATCTACAATACCTAAACCTTCACCAGAATCTTAGATTCTGATTTTTGGACACTATTTACTAAGGTTTCTAAGTGCATTAACAGGGATAGTGAAATCTCGTACCTCATGTGACAAACAGTTAAATTGTGCATCAATTGACCCCCTTGTCGAATTCAGATTGGGCTGAAATTTAGTACACACAATCTTAGCATGTCCAGTGACCTCTCACCAAATTTTAGCTCAAAATACCTATGTTTGGTCAGTCAACGAGTCTCTTACTTTTTTGTCATGTAACAGATTGTTGAAAACTTCAATTTCCTATGGTGTTTCAAGTGCCTATGCATATCTAATGCCCTACTGATTTGAGGCCCTATTATACATATTTTGTATAACTTAGATTTCAAAAATATTCGTAGTTTAAATCTCATCTTAAAATAGTAAGCAATCATGGTCGTAAGCATTCCTAATTCCACCCTACAACTTAGCACATATCAATAGTTTTAAAAATATTTTCTAAGTACTATAAACTTGCATGTAATAGGCATCTTGGCATGAACATAAAATGTGCATACAAAAGCTTAAGAGTTGGGGTTTATATCTTCTTGTAGCCTTTGGTGTGAGGTTTAAAATGCCTCAAATTTTAGTCTGTTTAGCCTCTTCAAATGATGCCTCAAAAACACTTCTTAGAACTATTTCCTGTTGAAACTGTTAAAATAGTGAGTAACCAGTCAACTTCAAGGCTCTACAAAACATGGTTAGGATCTTAGTTTCTAATTTTTATCACTTTGAGATCGAAATGCACATGACAAGGAAGAAAATGAGTGGTTTTACCTCAAGAATGGATCTCGGAAGGGTTGGAAATCACTCCATTAAAGATCAGACCAACACAATTTTTCTACAGATTTCTATTGCAACAGTGTCCAACAACACCTTTTCGTGGTTGTTTTCCTCTCTAATGGTTATGCATTTTGACAAAGGGCTTGGGGGTTTGGGAGGGATGTGAGAGCTTTGAAAGGAGTCAAATTTCAGTGAGAACAGACTTGGAATGAAGGAAAAATAGGGTCCTGAAAGTGGGATTCAAATTAGAAAAATCTGCTCAAAGGTGGTTTTTGTTGCATGTATGAGGTGGCTTGCATGGCAAATGAGAGTGCCACGTGGCCATCCACATGGCTTTGAGCTGCCATGCATGATAACTTGTTGGCACCATTTATTGGCTTGCTCAAGAGATTGAAGGGATGATAAAACCACGTGGTTTGATGGTAAAAAAATGCTAGAAAAATAAAAAAAATTCAGGCAAAATGAAAGGGGGTAGGAAAGGTGAGGTGTTGGGCCAGCCAGCCGATCGAGCCGGCCCACGCACCAAGCCTGGGTGCCAGGTGCCTGGGCCGTTGGTCCTAGCTCGAACCAGCATGGGTCGTCCGGCTCGTGTCCATGTGCGCCCTCACGGGCCATTCGACCTGTGCGGTTTTCGACCCACAAGGGTGTGGGGCGGGGCAGGCCTTGCGTCTAGGTCAACCCAACCCCCCCCCCCAAAAAAAAAAAAAATTTTTTTTTCTTTTTTTGTATTTCCCCCTTTTGTGTGTGTGTGTGTGTATATATATATATCAGAATTTTTTTTCAAATTTTCTCTCTTTTATTATTTTTACAATTATTTGATTCTTCAATCATATACAACTTTCTTCAAAAGTTTAATATTCTACCCAAAATTATATTTTTCTCCCCAAAAATTTTGTAATTACTCCAAAATTTTAATAATCCTTCCAAAAAATTATATTTCTCCAAAAATTATATTTTCTTTATAATTTCATATATTTTTCTCTTAAAATTTTAATTTTTTTCCCAATTATTCGAATTCCCTTCAATAAATGATTAAAAATAGAAAAATTGAGGAAATTCATATACCTTCATTAAAAATTTTAGAAAATACATATATCGAACCCATTAATTGTATATCAAAACTATGGGTCATCACATGTTGTGCCTGAGATTGCATGCATTCAATCTCTACTTTTCGAGCATCATATATTTGTTATTGTTTCTTCGGTTACTTCAATGAGATACAAGTAACATATAGAAAATCATTTTATAATTACAAAAGAATACTACTATAACTGGAATTATATTTTTGTGTGCACATTTACTCAAATGTGTAAAACTTAAGTTTTATCTATTTATTTATTTTACTTGAATTTGTGCCCTTCACTTCAACCTCAATTTAAATAGTGATTTACTTATTTTTTTCTATTCAAGCATGAAATGGAATTCATATGTGTGACGACCCCTCACTGGGCCCCCAGAACCCCCCTCAGGACACTTTGGGCTAGGTTAAACACTCACTAGTATTGTCCCCTCCCCTAGGGGTTTGAATCCCACAGAGGCAAAATAAAACCCCTAGGGGAGGGGACAATACCGGTAAATAAACACCTAGCCTAGAGTGCCCTGGGGGGGGGGGGGGGTTTCTAGGGGCCCAGGGAGGGGTCGTCACAATAAAAGGCACATGTTTTTGACATCGGGTTGACAGAACTGACATATGTGTATTCTATGTATTTTCTGAAATTTTAATGAAGATATACGAAAATTTTCCCAATTTTTCTCAATTTTGAATTATTTATTGAAGAAAATGTCGATAATGTGAGAAAAATAAAATTTTAAGGAGGAAACACATGAAACTATTAGGAAAATGTGTTTTCTTGAAGAAAATAATTTTTATGATTGATTATTGAATTTTTAGAGTGATAGATAAAATTTTTGGAGAAAAATATGATTTTAGAGAAATTATTCAATTCTTGGAGAAAATAATTGAATAAATGATGAAATGATGTGTAATAGAGACATTTTTGATGAGAGATGATGGTTGGATAATTTTTAATAATTTAGAAAAAAATTGCAAAATTTCGATTATACACATGTATAAGTGTATGTGTATATATATATATGAGAAAAAAGGGATTAAACAAAAAAAAATTTAGATTTTCGGCGCACGGGCCGAAAATCTAGCTCAGGCTATGGGCCTGAGCCAGCCGGGCTAGTGGGACAGGCCCGTGGCCTGTCCTAGGCCACTAGATGAGCGCAGGATCCAGCCCGCCTGAATCGGCCCAGGCGCATGGGCTAGCCCGTCCGCCTGGCCGGCCCATGCGCCCAACAAACCTTTTCCCTTGGGTTTTTGTCCTTTTGCTCAATTTTTTAGCAAATTTTGGCAGATTTTTGGTGATTTTTGACAAATTTTTAGCTGCAAAACCATGAGAGTTCATGGGTTGAATCTATGGTTTGAACCATCAATTCACAACCTCAAATGTGGCCAATGAATTATGTCAACTGGGCATCCAACATGGGAGCTTAAGAGCCACCTGGGTGGCCACATGTCACCCCCACCTTGCCATGCAAGCACCCTTTATGCAACAAAATCCTTTCCTTGAGCTCAAGTCCAGAAAATTCCAGATTTTTGTAGCCACATTCATGAGCTTGAATCTCATCTGTTTCTCAGCCAAATTCAGTGAACCATAGCTTGTTTCGAAGCTTATACTACCATCTATGAAGTCCTACAAGCCATTTGCTGAATCCTAGAACTATTTGGAGCTAAAAACCCTGGGAAGAATTGTTATTCACAAGGTTTAAACCTAGAAAAAAACCAGAAAGTCTGTGTTGGAACAACCTTTGGAGCTTCAAACCTTAGGCCATTTCAAGCCCGTTTTGGAGGTGAGATAGTTCGTCTTCTTCATTTTCTTGTGTACTCTAACCTCCAATTGTTGGAAAACAAGAAATAAAGCTTTACATATGATTTTCTAGCCATTGAAGTTGGTATCTACTCACTATTGCAGCTGTATAATAGAAACAGTTGGAGCAACATTGGGAAGGCTCACACTTGAACCATTCTAGGCTCCTCCCTGAGGTAAAACCCATCATTCTACCCCTTATCGTGTGTATTCAAGTGTCCAGGTGGTAGAAACCAAAAATTGGAACATTTAATACGTTTTAGAAGCCACGGTTGTTAACTGTTAGACTCACTATTGTAACAGTGTCAATAGAAACCAATTTGAGGCCAGATTTAGAGCTATATTTGGGACACCTAAAGGCACCCATTCGAACTAAAACCAGAGGTGTTTTAGACTTCATAGCAGAGGTTCCAGAAAAGTATAAAGATCTAACCTTGTGCCTTTTGTGAATATGATTTGCTACACTTACAAATATGTCATCCTTATTAGAGTGCTAGGACTTAGCATAATTTCATGTGTTCTTTTAGAATGCAACAAAGAAATTGATGGAATGATAGGCATGATTTTGGTATTACATGTTATTAATTCGAAGTATTCTTGATTTATGAATGTTTTATGACCTATATGCTTCAATTAAACATAAGAAATGACCCATGGAATTGTAATTTAATGGGGGAATGAATACTAGGAAGATAGTAGAAACTATCAACCCAGAAATTTCCTATAATATGGCTAAAATTTTGAGATGAAATTAACTAATCAAACCTTGGTAGATTGACCTAAAATTTGGTGGAGAGACCTCTAAGTGTGTCTAGAAGTTTCCTACCAAATCCTGATATGATGAGGTAGGTCAATTCAAGCAAACAGTCACTGCCTGTCACAGGGTATACAAGATCTGTATAGTCTCTATTGTTATACCTAGAAACCCTAGTAAATGATGTCCAAAAATTGTGATTCAAAATTTTCGTAAAGCTTTAGAAAGTCTAGAACAGTTCTGCAAAGTTTGGCGCAAATCCAATGTACGGATTACCCACAAAAAAATTGAAAAAATGGTTGCGCAGATATGACCATAAGCTAATGTTGTACATAAGTGATGGGAATTGGGAATGTTGACCCCTTTTGGCCCAATTGACTCCATGAAGACCAGAATTGACCATTTGGGACTCTGTTGACCAGCTAGGTCAGTAAGTGATGGGTTGACTATGGTTGACCAAGATTGACCAAGGTCAATCAAATTGACTTAGCAACTAAGGCAAGTTGAACTAACATAGATGGACTACCCTTGACTAGATCAATCCATTGATGGACCAATGATGTAGAGTTAGAGTGAGTCAAGTCCATGTTAATATTAAGAAGTTACGTCGATTTTGTAGGACCAAGTACTAGCGGGACGCGACAGATCGCGAGAGGAGCATTGGGAGTGGAGAGCACCGGGAGCGGAGCATCCCTGTGAGTAGTGTTTTCTAACTTATTTCTTAACGCTTGTTGTTCTGCGCATTATGAAAAAAATATTACATATTATGATGAATCCGCATCTTTTGAATGAGTTTTAAATGAGAAGTGCACTAAGTCTCGTGGTTCGAAGGTATAGGGTTAGGGTGACTTGTGTCGGTCTCTCATATGACCCCGATAATGACCACCTAACATAGAGTGCCTGTTGAGGGGGTTTTATGGGCCTACGAGATGGCAACAACAATAAGTAATAAATCGAGTTGGCACGATATGCCTAACTATCTGTAACCCGCTCGAGTGGATTTTTAGTTGTCTTGGAGGCTAGTGAGAGCCTTGGTGAATGTTTTCACTATTTTAACTATTTTTAAATGAAGGTGCATGATTGCATTATAGATTTAAATTGAATTCATTGGTGCATTCATTCACATAATGCTATTGTTCATGCATTCATGGCACATATTTTATTGTGGAATGCTTTTTTTAAGTTATGAATTAGACTGCATTATTCATTGAGCTGCCGTGGACAATTAGGCTCACTACTCTAACTTTTCAGGTCCTTTAGCTGTAGATAAGGGCAAGGGAGTAGTTATCGCCTAAAGCTATTCTCCCTTTCTCGTTGTTTTGGTAGGTTTTCTACATATTTTTTGTTGTTTTGTTTTGAGGGTTAGAAATTATGTATAGGGGTGAGGAAAGTTTGTATATAATGGATAAGTCACTCCCATTGCTACACATGTTTTAATGACCCATTCTGGTAAATATCAAGTTTTATTGTGTTTATATGTTAAATTTTTTCTGCATTCCCTATGATTACTCTGATAGTGTGTGGTGTGCTATTGAAGATGAGGCTTAACAGTGTCTTGACAAGCTCGGCTTGCGGGCAGGGTTGTTGGAACATTGTGCTAGTCAGTTCGTCCTTCGCCCTAGGGAAGGGGTCCTGACAGCGTTGGTAACAGAGACCAAGGTTTTGCAAATTGAGGAATAACAATTGCTATTAACCTAGGGGAATCTCAGAGTAATCGCATAAGTATTAAAAGAAAAGACCCTTAGAAATGACTTAGAGTAGCAAAACGGGAGTATGGACAAGACCTTCTAACTGCTGATTGGCAGAAAGAGGAACCAAGTGAGAGTGGCCATATCACGAGGGGAATCGGACTGCCATAAGGTGTTAGTGAGTTTTAAGATTGAGACTTTGAACCTTGTGGGTTAGGTGATTCCTTAGAGATAATCGCCTTAATATCTGAAGTCGTGGTATGCTCATTTTGGAACTAATGAAAGTTAAACATTTTATGTAGACACGATGTCTCCTCAATGTGGACACAGGACTCCAGAGCCAATACCGCCACCACTGCCTCCCGTTCAGCTCGGGCAGGACGCATACAGAGGCTAGAGGCCTTCATCAGAGCATCTAATGAGGCTAGTCACGCCCGGGTAGCCTTATTGAGTGAGCGGCTTGATAGGATTGAGGCCAAGAGAGAGAGGGCTGAGCCAGTAGTGCCTCCTGCACCAGTTATACATGAGATTCTAGAGGAGGAGAGGGCTGTAACCCAACAGAGGTAGCCCCAGTGAGGCAGGGTGATGACCCTACTCATGATTGCCTTCTAACAAGATTCTTGGATCTAAGGCCCAAAGAGTTCCATGGGGGTTTGAGTTTGGATGCAGCGGAGAACTGGTTCTCAATATCGAGAAGAATGCTAAGACGTTGAAGCTGTCTGAGGAGAATCAGGTGTTATTGGGACACACATGCTTGAGGATGAGGCCGCAATTTGGTGGAGGGCCACTCAGACTATAAAAGGACAAATTTTTACATGGGCCCATTTCCGGGAGCTACTTTTGAGTGCTTACATCACTATAGCTGAGAGAGAGCATAAGAAGGTGGAGTTCCTGACTTTACAGTAGGGGGACATGTCAGTTAGGGAGTATACCCATAGATTTTTCAGACTGGAGGCATATGCGCCCAAGTTAGTGAGCAACTCGAGGGAGAGAACTGGATTCTTCCGTCATGGGTTAAAGGGCCAGTATCAGACAAGCTACGTAGGCATATAGCAAGGCTACTCTTGATATCGTACAGAGGCATGCACTGCAGTTTGAGGCAGACGGTAGGGATCAACGTCCAACCACCGAGATGGTACAGAATGTTTCCTTGTAGACACAACTTCAGTCACAGCCAAAGTTGTAGACAAAGGGGGGTTATCGCAGTGGGTCCAGAGGAGGTAGATTTCATAGGAAGAGGAAGTATTCAGGGGGACAGTTTGGAGGGGCACAAACTCAGTCGACTACTGCAGTCACACTCGCAGCCACCCCAGTGCAGACATACCAGCTGGTGGGACATCCATCGACTCAGCAGGGAGGCCGAGGTGGATGTCGAGGCAGAAGTAGAGGTAGAGATTTAGGTTGTAGAGGCCAGTGCTGAGGCCAGACCAAGAGCCATGGCCGATTATATGTTACCAGTGTGGTCAGCCAGACCACAAACAATATCAGTGCCCTATGCCTCTTTCAGCTTCCAGTGTACCCATCACCGGCACTCGAGAGACAGCATGGGCCATCACCTACCCGGATTCTAAGACAACGAAGGCTCTAGTAGAGGGTAACATGTTCCTACTTGACACATTTATCTATGTCTTGATTGATGTTAGATCTACATTGTCTTTTATTTCTGGGCATGTCATAGATAGATTAGGACTTAAACTTGTTAGAACATCTACATGGCTCATGTTGAACACTGTAGTCGGGGAGCAGATCTACCCCAGTTTGATTTGTGAGGGCTGCACGTTGAGGTTTGACGACTTCAAGACTCTTGTAGACCTTAGAGTACTAGAGTTCTTGGAGTTTGACGCTATACTTGGGATGGACTGGCTAGCAGCTTATCATGCCTATGTAGACTGCTTCGCTAAGAAGTTGGTATTTCAGATTCCAGGACAGCCTATTGTCACCTTCGAAGGTAGTGTTTTCGATAGATTGAGGACCCTAGGTAGGATAGTGACACAGTCTAACATAGATACACTGGCTAGTATGATCACCACTAGTGAGAGACCTTCACAGCAGAGCATGGATGAGATTCCTGTTGTTAGAGACTTTCCTGACGTGTTTTCGGATGATTTGCCTGGCTTACCTCCCAAACGGGAGATTGACTTTATCATTGAGATTATTCCGGGGACACAACCCATTTTGATCCCTCTTTATCAAATGGTGCCTAAGGAATTGCACGAGCTGAAGGTCCAACTTGAGGAGTTGATGAGTAAGGGTTTTATTACCGCTAGTGTATCACCTTGGAGTGCTCCAGTATTGTTTGTGAAGAAGAAGGATGGGAGCCTCCATTTATGCATCGACTATAGACATTTGAACAAGGTAACAGTGAAGAACAAGTACCCTCTCCCGCATATTGATGACTTATTTGACCAGCTTGGAGGTGCCATTGTGTTTTCGAAGATCGATCTGAGATCTGGGTACCATCAGCTAAGAGTCAGGAAAAAGGATGTACTGAAGACGGCCTTTCGGACTCGCTATGGGCACTATGAGTTCTTGGTCATGCCGTTTGGCGTGACAAATGCCCTAGTGATGTTCATGGACTTGATGCAGAGAGTGTTTCGTCCCTATCTTGACTCATTCGTCATCATCTTTATCGATGACATCCTTATTTATTCAAAGACTAGGGAGGAACACGCTGAACACTTGAGGATCACACTGCAGACTCTCTGAGATCATCGGTTGTATGCTAAGTTCAGTAAGTGCGAGTTTTGGTTGACAGAAGTCCAATTTTTGGGCCATGTAGTTCGAGCCGGGGGCATTTCAGTTGATCCAGCTATGGTTGAGGCTATTATTGGTTGGTCGAGACCTACCACAGTGACAAAGATCCGTAGCTTTTTGGGTTTGGGAGGCTATTACCCCAAATTTGTGCCAAATTTCTCGAGGATCGCTGCTCCCATGATGAAGCTTACCCAAAAGAACATGCCATTTGTGTAGAAAAATAAGTGTGAGGAAGCATTTCTTGAGTTAAAGCATCATTTGACATCTGCCCCAGTTCTTGTGCTACCCGAACCAGGTTATGAGTTGACGATTTATACAAATGCGTCTAGGACAGGCCTGGGGTGTGTGTTGATGCAGGGTGATGGAGTTGTCGCTTTTGCCTCGCAACAGCTAAAGGTTCATGAGAGGAACTACCTTGTGCATGATTTAGAGCTGGCAGTAGTAGTGTTTGCGCTCAAGATTTGGCAACACTATCTGAATGGTGAGTGTTTCACACTTTATTCTGATCATAAGACCCTCAAGTACCTATTTTCATAGAAAGACTTAAATATGAGGCAGAGGAGATGGATGGAACAGCTTAAGGATTATGATTTTACCATTGAGTATCCCGAAAAAGCTAATGTGGTGGCTGATGCGCTTAGTAGAATATGGATCGAGACTGCTTGTGTGGCTAGACATATGTCTCAGGAGTAGAAGATGATTGATTATGTGACAGTGATGAATATCCACGAGACTTCGACCGAGACCAGAGTCAGTGCATAGATAGAAGCCCAACCGATTTTGCTTGCTGAGATTATAGAGGTACAACCTCATGATGTTGATTTTATGATGTACCGAGGGCGGGTGAACGACACTTCTTGTGTGGAGTGGTCGATTGATACTGATGATGCACTGAGGTTTAGGAGATAATTGTGGGTACCTGATAACTTAGCCTGAAACAGGGAGTGTTAGCAGGGCTGCACCGCTCGAGGTATACTGTCCATCCAGATAAGATGTATCAGGATGCTCGATGTACTTATTGGTGGTTGGGGACGAAGCGAGATATTACAGCCTTTGTGTAAAGATGTGATACGTGCCAGCAGGTTAAGGCTGAGCACCAGAGACCTGGTGGTTTGTTATAGCCCTTGGCTATTCCCGAGTGGAAATGAGAGCACATTACCATGAACTTTGTGATGGGATTGCCCCGGACTCAACGGAGACATGATGCTGTATGGGTCATTGTGGATAGACTTACTAAGTCGGCTCATTTCCTTCTGATGCATAGTAAAGATTTGGTGGAGAGGCTAAGTCGACTGTATATCCGTGAGATTGTGAGGTCACATGGGGTCCCAGTGTCCATTGTGTCTGACAAAACTGCTCGGTTTATGTCCCATTTTTGGCAAAGCTTGCAGAATCAGTTAGGGACTAGTGTGAGCTTGAACACAACCATCCATCCACAGACTGATGGTCAGTTTGAGAGAGTAATTCATGTACTCGAGGATATGTTGAGGGCATGCATTGTTGATTTTGGTGGTAGCTGGGAGGATCACTTGCCTCTATGTGAGTTTGCATATAATAACAGATACCAGGCGAGCATCGACATGACACCTTTTGAGGCATTATATGGTCGACCTTACCGATCCCCAGCTTGTTGGGCCGAAGTTGGTGATGCAGCAGTTTTGGGCCCTACTTTTGTGCAAGAGCAGAATGAGAAGATTCAACATATCTATCAGAAAATGAAGATAGCTCAAGACCGACAGAAGAGTTACGCAGATTACCGGAGGAAGGTCTTAGAGTTTGTGGTCGATGATCATGTATTCCTTTGGGTTTCTCCTAGGAAGGGGCAAACTCAGTTTGGCATTTCAGGAAAACTCATACCGAGATATATTGGACCTTTCAAGATCCTTGAGCATATAGGTCCAGTGGCATGCCGATTGGCGTTACTGCCTCAGTTAGCAGGGGTACATAATGTGTTCTATGTATCGATGTTGGGGAAGTACCACCCTGATCCCTTGCACGTGATTAATTGGAAACATATTGACTTGTGAGAAGATTGCACGTATGATGAGGCTCTGGTTGCTATTGTTGATCAAGCCGTGATGAAACTGCGCAACAAGGAGATACCGATGATACGAGTACGTTGGCAGTTCCACGGTGCTGAACAGGACACCTGGGAGTGAGAGGACTATATGATGAGTTGCCCCTTGACCTTTAGTGTGTTAGAAATTTCGAGGACGAAATTTATTTTAAGGAAGGGAGGCTGTGACAACCCATGTTTTTGGCATCGGATTGACGAATCCAACATATGTGTATTCTATGTATTTTCTGGAATTTTAATGAAGATATACAAAATTTTTCCCAATTTTTTTCAATTTCAAATTATTTATCGAAGAAAATGTGAGAAAAATGCAATTTTAAGGAGGAAACACATGAAACTATTAGGAAAATGTGTTTTCTTGAAGAAAATGATTTTTAGGATTGATTATTGAATTTTTGGAAAAATTTTCATTTTTTAGAGTGATAAATGAAATTTTTTAGGAGAAAATATGATTTTAGAGAAATTATTCAATTTTTGGAGAAAATATTTGAATAAATGATGAAATAGTGTATAATAGAGGCATTTTTTATGAGAGATGATGGTTGGATAATTTTTAATAATTTAAAAAAAAAATTCAGATTTTCAGCGCACAGGTCGAAAATCTGGCTCGAGCCCTGGGCCCCCAGGCTTTGGCCAGCGCGAATCGGCCTAGGCGCATGGGCCAACCCGTCCGCCTGGTTGGCCCATGCGCCCAGCAAACCTTTCCCCTTGGGTTTTTGTCCTTTTGCTCGATTTTCTGGCGAATTTTGACAGATTTTTGGTGATTTTTGACAAATTTTCAATTGCAAA
The DNA here is from genome assembly GCA_030144865.1 of Tinospora cordifolia. NCBI lineage: Eukaryota > Viridiplantae > Streptophyta > Magnoliopsida > Ranunculales > Menispermaceae > Tinospora > Tinospora cordifolia. The sequence continues at coordinate 27,693 of JAJIYU010000909.1, forward strand.
ATTATGAGAGTTCATGGTTTGAGCCATCAATTCACAACCTCAAATGTGACCAATGAATGATGCCAACTGGGCATCCAGCATGAGAGCTTGAGAGCCACCTGGATGGCTACATGTCACCCCCACCTTGCAATGCAAGCACCCTTCATGCAACAAAATCCCTTTTTTGAGCTCAAGTCCAGAAAATTCCAGATTTATATAGCCATATTCATGAGCTTGAATCGCATCCGTTTCTCAGCCAAATCCAGTGAACCATAGCTTGTTTCGAAGCTTATGTTACTGTCTACGAAGTCCTACAAGCCATTTGCTAAATCCTAGAACTATTTGGAGCTGAAAACCCTGGGAAGAAGTGTTATTCACGAGGTTTAAACCCAGAAAAAATTAGAAAGTCTGTGTTGGAACAACCTTTGGAGCTTCAGACCATAGCCCGTTTCAAGCCCGTTTTGGAGGTGAGATAGTTAGTTTTCTTCATTTCATGTGTACTCTAACCTCAAATTGTTGGAAAATAAGAAATGAAGCTTTACATATGATTTCCTAGCCATTGAAGTTGGTATCTACTTACTGTTGCAGCTGTGTAACAGAAACAGTTGGAGCAACTTTGGGAAAGCTCACACTTAAACCATTCTAGGCTCATCCCTGAGGTAAAACCCATCATTCTACCCCTATCGTGTGTATTCAAGTGTCCAAGTGGTAGAAACCAAAAACTAAATCATTTAATACGTTTTAGAAGTCACGGTTGTTAACTGGTAGACTCACTGTTGTAACAGTGTCGATAGAAACCAGTTTGAGGCCAGATTTAGAGCTATATTTGGGACACCTAAAGGCACCCATTCACACTAAAACTAGAGGCGTTTTAGACCTCGTAGTAGAGGTTCCAGAAAGGTATAAAGATCTAACCTTGTGCCTTTGTGAATATGATTTGTTACACTTACAAATATGCCATGCTTATTAGAGTGCTAGGACTTGTGTTCTTTTAGAATGTAGCAGAGAAATTGATGGAATGATAGACATGATTTTGGTATTACATGTTACTGATTCGAAGTATTCTTAATTTATGAGTTTTTTATGACCTATATGCTGCAATTAAACACAAGAAATGATCCATGGAATTGTAATTTAATGGGGGAATGAATACTAGAAAGATAGTAGAAACTATGAACCCAAAAATTTCTTGTAATCTGGCTGAAAATTCTGAGATAAAATTAACTACTCAAACCTTGGTAGATTGAGCTAAAATTTGGTGGAAAGATCCCTAAATGTGTCTAGAAGTTTTGTACCAAATTTCAGATCATTCTGATATGGTTAGGTAGGTCAATTCAGGCAAACAGTCACTGCCTGTCACAGGGTATATGGGATCTGTATAGTCTTTGTTGTTATACCTAGAAACCCTATTAAATGATGTCCAAAAATTGTGATTCAAAATTTTAGGGAAGCTTTAGGAAGTCTAGAATAGTTATAAAAGGTTTGACACAAATCTAATGTACGGATTGCCTGCAGAAAAATTGAAAATATAGTTGCGCAGATAGGACTATAAGCTAATGTTGTACCTAAGTGATGGGAATTGGGAATGTTGACCCCTTTTGGTCCAATTGACTCCATGAAGACCAGAGTTGACCATTTGGGACTCTGTTGACCAGCTAGGTCAGCAAGTAATAGGTTGACTAGGGTTGACCAAGATTGACCAAGGTCAATCAAATTGACTTAGCAACTAAGGCAAGTTGAGCTAACATAGATGGACTGCCCTTAACTAGGTCAATGCATTGATTGACCAATGATGTAGAGTTAGAGTGAGCCAAGTCCATGTAAATATTAAAAAGTTACGTCGATTTCATAGGACCAAGTACTAGCGAGATGCGACCAGTCGTGAGAGGAGCGTCGGGAGCAGAACATCCATGTGAGTAGTGTTTTCTAACTTATTTCTTAAAGCTTTTTGTTCTGTGCATTATGAAAATGATATTATATATTGTGATGAATCCGCATCCTTTGAATGAGTTTTAAATGAAAAGTGCACCGAGTCTCGAGGTCCGAGAGTACAGAGTTAGGGTGAGTTGTGTCGGTCTCTCATATGACCTCGATAGTGACCACCTAACACAGAATGCTTGTTGAGGGGGTTCTGTGGGCCTACGAGATGGCAACGACAATAAGTCCTAATCGAGTCGTCACAATATTACAACGACAATAAGTCCTGATTGGGTCGTTACGATTGAAGGCAATGGCAATAAGTCCTAAATCGAGTCGGCATTATATGTTTAATTGTCTGTAACCCGCTCGAGCGAATTTTTAGTCGTCTTGGGGGCTAGTGAGAGCCTCGGCGAATGTTTTCACTATTTTAACTGTTTTTAAATTGTCGAGACCCCTTCCCTAGGCCGAAGAACAGTTTGATCGGCACAGTGACTCAACGAACTCACTTATCGAGCAGAGTTCACCCAATCACGGTTAAGCCCTTACATTCCAATTTCTACGACAAACGACATCACAGTAATTTAAACGTTCATACTGTAAGGTGCGGAATCAACAAAATATTACACATTATCATGTCCCAAAAGTACAGTTTGACCATTAAACCATTACAAATATACAAAATGTGATCGACCTCAAATAGAAACAAAAAGAAACAGAGGACCACTCTGGGACTAGGCTATCATCACGCCTTTCCCTCTATCGGCCGCTGAGGAACCTGAAATGTTAGTAGAGCAGTGAGCCTAAAAGTCAATGTGGCTCAGTGAGTAGTAAAACTAGCATATTACCTAACCGACATCCAAAAAATAGTGCATGTATGCATGAATAGTAGCGGTGAAACAATTTCTCAGGAATCATGGTATGTCATAAAAACAATTATAAATAGTGCAATAGTTTGAAGAAGAACAGTTTAAACACATGCAGCTCAAAACGATATCAAGACTAGGGTTAAAATCATCAAATACAATCCTATGGTCATCGCTCGAGCGGGTCATGAGTCAGGCGTACCGGCCAATCAAGCGGATCAAGGGTTAGGCGCATTCATCGAACACCCCAACCCTGTGTTCGGTCCTCAAGTGCCATGCTCGAGCATGTCTGAGGCTAGGCGCACTGATCATATGCTCTAACCTCGACGCTCGGTCTTCGAGCCTAACCAATCACATCGTGTACCCTGACCTTGCGCTCGGACCTCGAGCCTGTGGTCTCCCTATCAATGTACAACTACATATATTTCAAATCAATCCTTGTACAAGAAACCATTCAATCGATGACAATTTCAATCATTTTCCATGAAAGGAATACAATTAAGGTAACAACTGAATTAAACTACTCACCTCGAGTCCCGTGCACCGATGTCCCCTCGACACTCGGCCCAATCCCCCGATCTATGCTCAAATCTTGGTTACGTTAGACCCAATTTCAGTTCCTCATGAAACATTGCTTAATTCGGTCCTAATATTCCTAATCGGTCTATTCAAATTCGAATCGGTCAAACCTGGTCAACCGGTCAAACTTGGTCAACTAGGTCAAACTTGGCCAACCTAGTCAAAATTGGTCAATTTGGTCAAAATCAAGTCAATTGGGTCAAAATTTCCAATTTTCAACACTTAGTCAATTTTAAGCCTTTTAGTTTAATTTGTGCAACAAATTTGTCGATTTTTTTGCAATCAATCCAACAGTTAGATTTACGCAAAACTTTCTAGATTTGATTCAGACCTTTCAAATATTCACCAGAACTTTATGTTTCCATTTTTGGGTTTTATTTGATATGTTTTCCAACTGAAATAACAGGAGCCCCAAATTCTGGATTTTTCTTCCTTTCTATAGAGTGAAGTTCCTGAATTTTTTGTGATAAATCCGACCGTTGGATTTGTGTGAAAATTTTTAGATTTGATCTAAATCATTCAAATGTTCCCCAAAATTTTTGTTTCAAATTTTCTGATCTCATTTACTACGGTTCTTGAGTGGAATCATAGAGATGCTCAAATCTGGTCCTATTTGTTCTAACTGCACAGCAGGACTTCACAAATTTTCTGCTGTCAATCCGTATATCGGATTTGCGCAATATTTTCCACTTATGATCTACATTCCTAAGGTATCTCTATAATTTTATTTCATGAATTTTGGACCCCGTTTAGTATGTTTTCTAAGAGTGATATCAGGAAATTTTGGTTTCCCAGATTGTATATGACAGACAGTCAAGATGCCACTTATTTGACCCCCTTAGACTTATCTATTTGAGACCAAATTTTTAACAACATTCCTAGTTGTTTCATGAACGTATCCTTCGAATTTTAGACAAATTGTACATATATAAGTATTTTTAAAAATTTCTAACAGCAAGCACAAAGTTATGGTATCATGACAGATTTTCCAAAAATTTTTTAAGTATCAAATTAGCTTGTTTGGTTACCTACTCGACGTTTTTTTTTATGTGCTTCAAGTGCTCATTAGCTCTTATTCATAAAATAGAAAATGAAGTAGACATAACAAGTTTTAAAATGAGCCATAATACCTTAAGATCGGAGTTCGGATGACCCACGAAACTGCTTCGCAAACTCGGCCAAAACACAGTCTATCTAATTTTTTTGGGTTTTGCAATCGCGAACAGCCCCTCTTCGATGCCATTTTTGACATGTTTCAAGAGGTCAGTTGGTGTTTCTCATAAAATGAAAGTTCAAGTAGACATAACAAGCTTTAAAAGAAGCTATAGTACCTTAATATTGGACTTCGGATGACCGAGAAATCATCCTTGCAAAACTCGGACAACACACATTTTTGGGTTTTCGCAGTGACAAACAGCAAATTTTGCGGCCGTTTCTACCTCAAACGGCCCGTGGTTTCGATCAAAGGCTTACACCTCCTTGAAGAAGGTATCAAGAGCTTTCTGAAGACTCTAAGATCACTTAAAATGGAGCTTGGATGAGGAAGATATGAGAGGTGAAAGGTAGCTCGTTCAAACTGGATTTCTGCACCAAAGCCAGGTCTTTGTGTTGTTTAAGAGGGGTTTTGCACGAACCAAAACGTGCCACGTGGCCACCCACGTGGCAGGGAGACTGGCTAGGTATGGAGGTTGCTTGGCCGGAGTTCACGGGGTGCAGGGGTGGCGTGCTGGCGATGTCCACCGGTAGTCCAAAGTCAGGTGCAAAACCTACTCCTGTCATACTTGTTGCAGGTAGTGGTTGAAGGAAAGAAGAAAGGAAGAAGAAAGAAGAGAGAAGAAAAGGAGGCGGGCTGGGCCGTGTGCCCAGCCCGGCCCACATGGGCTTGGGCAGTTCAGGCCTATGCGCCTGGGCTGCCCAGGTGATTAAATGTTTTTTTTTTTCGTATTTATTTCTCCTCCTTTGTATATATGTATATATATATATATATACACGTATATATACTCGTTTTTCATTAATTTTTTTCTAAAATTATTAAAATCATTTGATTTATTATTCTTTGCCAAAATTCTCTAATTATACACTATTTTCAAATTTTTTTATACAATTATTTCCTAAAAATTGAATAATTCACCCATAAATTACATTTTTCTCCCAAAAATTCCATTAATTTCTCTAAAAAATTCATAATTATTTCAAAAATTCAAAAATTAATTCCAAAAATTATTTCTCTAAAGAAATCACATTTTTCTTATAATTTCACATATTTTCTCCTCAAATTTGTATTTTTTCCTATTATTCTAATTTTTTTAATAAATGATTCAAAATTTGGGAAAATTGAGAAAAAAATCATATTTTTCCACTAAAATTTCAGAAAATTCATACATTAGACCCAATAATTTTTGTACATCAAATCATGGGTCGTCACATAAATGAAGGTGCACGATTGTATTATAGATTTAAATTGAATTCACTGGTGCATTCACTCGCATAATGTTATTATTTATGCATTCATGGCACGTATTTTATTGTGGAATGTTTGTTTTAAGTTATGAATTAAGCTGCATTACTTATTGAGCCACCGTAAACAATTAGGCTCACTACTCTAACTTTTCAGGTCCTTCAGCTGTAGATAAGGGCAAGGGAGTGGTCATCACCTAGAGCTACTCTCCCTCTCTCGTTGTTTTGGTAGGTTTTTTTCATATTTAATGGATATTTTGAGGGTTAGAAATTTTGTATAGAGGTGAGGAAAGTTTGTATATAATGGATAAGTCACTCTCGTTTCTAAACATGTTTTAATGACCCATTCTGGTAAATATCAAGTTTTATTGGTGTTCATGTGTTAAATTTCTTCTGCATTCCCTATGATTACTCTGATGGTGTGTGGTGTGGTGTTGAAGATGAAGCTTAACAGTGTCTTGACAAACTCGGCTTGCGGGCAGGGTTGTCGGGACACTGTGCAAGCGGTTCGTCCTTCGCCCTAAGGAAGGAGTCCCAACGATATGCCTATATTAACTCATCTGAAATTCCCATTTAACTACCATCAACAAGCTTGTAGGAAAAAACACAAATACTAATTCAAAAGGAATCCAAAATTTGAAAGTCTAGAGGCTCCAAGATATTCATGATATTTCTTTTTCATGTCAACATAATATACGTAATACTAATTCAAAAGGAATCCAAAATTTGAAAGTCTAGAGGCTCTAACGTGTTCTTGATATTTCTTTTGCAAGTCAACATATATGTAGTATATATATATATATATATATATAAAGGGACTGAACAAGTTGCTTTTCACAAGGAAGCATCATTCTGTCCTCCATTTAGTCTTAGTTTTTTTTTTTTTTTTTTTTTTAATGGCTTCTCACCACTTTTGTATTAGAGACTCAACCAATCTCTCTTCCCATCATCACCATTCATCCAATCATCCAGAAACTTTCTCCTTCACAAAGCCAATGATGCCTCTCTCTATCTATCCCTCCCACTATATTATAGGAGTAGCTTGGATTTTGTCTATTTAGAAATTTTATGTTATTTTTATTTTTAAAAAGATAATAATGTTATTGTTAATATTAATAAGACCAAAAGAGTAGTTTTATAACTAACTAATCAATTTTTAATTTTTCTTTATAGCCTGCATTTTAAGTTTTGTAAATTAATTTCTTAATTTACGCTTTCTAACTTCTTAATTTTATTCACAAATTTTCCTATTAATATTTTTAAATAATTTTAACAGTTTCATAAACAAATTACTTTATTTAAATTGTTTTTTTGAACTATCACATGCCTCACATGTGCCCTTCTATTACCACTTGCTTTTGATCAGATCTGTTGCTACTTGGTGCCTTTTATTACCATTTGCTTTTTCTCTTTTCATTTAGCCATTATTGTCATAGAAACCCATGAAACGAAGACAGTATGCTTGAAGATCATATGAGATTTCATTGGCCCAGTGTTAATTTCTTTTTCCCAATGAATCATATATATATATATATATATACATATACACGTCAGTGAAGTTTCATCAGCTTCATAAGCAAGCCATGACAGCTTGATGATATTAAGATTTGTCGTACTTGATAATATCTAGGCATCAAACATGAGAGTTGATATTCAGGGACGACTCATTTATGTACAATGATGGAACATAAAGTTAAATGCACCATCCGTATCTTCAAGGGAACGGCGTATGTGTATTAAGTTATATTCACTATTACCAAGTAAAAGTAGTAATTCCTACGAATCTCTTGCTCTCCTTCTTGTGATTAATTTTATTCTAATTTGTCTTATTGAACCTTCTTCCATTATTTACTCTTGCCACACAATGAAAAGACATAAACATTGCTCAAATGAATGAAAAGGTACATTAGGGAGCCCCTAAAAATATGAATAAAGCACACACACACACACATATATATATATATATAGCCTCAATATTCTTATTAAAACAATAAGAATACTGAATACACATTGAAAACAATTTATATATATGGTAGTTGAATTTGATTTCATCAAGGGCTCAAGTGCATAAGAACCATTAGTGGCAATACTATTATGATCATAACTAAGTTCACAGAAAATATGTACAAAAATTGACCAATACATGAAAGAGAGGTTATATTTTTAACAGATTAATATAAGGCTAGACCCAAGTGTGGAATTTGATATAATATAAATGTATTTATAACAACAAAGGAGTGGGGTTCTACCTTACTTTTTCTTTTTTCAGAGCGTATATATATAGTTTTTCATATAATCTGAGAAAAGCAGTTGGGCACAAGTGTTTGGTTCAGTTGAGACATATACAGATGCATAAATACAGAAGAAAATGATGAACTTTTCCACCTAGAATGTCTAGTAAGACTTGCTTTTCAAAAGGAAGGAAAGTAAGAATCATATATGTTGAGATTAGAGTTCTTAGAACCAAAAAATACTTGGGTACTGGTCCATTAATTAATCAACTTAACTACTAGCTACCACATCTAAAAAAATTGAATGGACCAGCTAGCTGGCTAGCTAACAGACCTTTTTTCCCCTTCAAAGCATATATTGTGAATCTGCTAGCTATGATGGTTACAGTGTCTTTTAATGGTTATCAGATTATTCTGAGGAGAAATATAAAAGACAAAGTGCTCAGGGACAAGGCTAACTTTGTTCCCTTTACACAGTAATCATGGCAGATGAATGAGGCTCTATTTCATCTTTTTCATCACCTTTTTTATCCCTTTTTTTAATACTATGACAGATCATATATATATATATGAAATATCATTTGGGAAATTAGTTCATTTGTGAATTTAGTTTCTTTTTAACAGTTCACTTCCAATAGTTTTTCTTCTCTTTAATTAAATTTAATTTTTTAAAAGTGTGAGGTAGTATTATTGTAAATTAATCTATAGTTTGTAATGAGAATAATGTTGAGCAATATTTTGTATTCATACATGTGTCATCAATACTTCTAGGCTTAATTTTTGCCTGTTATTGATTAATATATGGACAGAAGTTTCAAAACATAGGTTTCAAGTCATGCCTTCCTTCATTTGACCCGTATAGAAATTTCACAAATAATTTGAACTATTTTTTTATATATATATATATGTACACATTGATCTTCTTATCAAGAAAAATATATCCAGAAAAGAAAAACTATTAATCACGTTAAGTAGTTATGATATTTTTAGGTTGGAGAAAATAGAATTTGAAGCTTACAACATTGTATTATATTGTTAAAAAAATTCATATTTTATTGTTATTGTGAACTTTTTTACTTTCAACATAAGGTCTTCGATGGTTTAGATATTGAGTTAGAGAAGATTAGGTAAACATGATTAATAAAACAATAAAGAACTATTAATTATTTACAAAAGAAAATATTATTTGAACACTTAATTTCAAGTCAGGAGTTGGAATGTGTATCACTCCAAACATTTTAGACTTAAAAATTATTTATTAGCCGCGTTCTAAAATCTTAATAATGTAACTTGAAACCCTAAGTTGATCTTCTAAAACTAATTAATTTCATTTGTCAAAACTCTTAAAACTAATTTCTCATCAGTACGTTATTATTTTTACTTGAGACAAGTTTTAAAGAACTTTAACAAAAGAATAGAGCCATTAAGCTTATAATTAAAATAAAGGTGTGTTGTCTGTCTACTATAGAGTAGAGGCAAAGAAAAAAAGTATAAGAACTGAAAATTTCACACATGGCCTGGGGACACAGAGGCTTTTTATTTTTAAATAAATAAAAGTGGCCCCTCTGAGAGAACCAGAATTCAGTACAGTAGTTCCAAGAAGAAGAAAACAAGGGCTATTTTGTGAATTACAATAGAGAAAGTGACCCATCGTTTTTGCTTTGGATGCTTGCTCTTTGTACCCTTTACACACAAAACTAGGGTTTCATCATTGCCTTGTGGTGTGAGTCACAGTCTCCTTCTCAAAAACAAAAGCCCCAAACTTATACTTTAAATTTAATGATTATGCCATTCATCCCTCGCTCAGTCTTTTGGAAAACTGCTCCTAATTAATAAAACTTTGCCCATCAAACAAATTATGATTATTTAAAAAAAAAATTAATCTTTTTCCGAAGTTCAAGCAAGCAAACACCATTTGAAGATATGCATGCAAAGCAAACATGTGGAAAACCCACCATAAAAACGCAATTAATCTTTTACAAGAATATCATGATCTCATTTACATTCTTGAATTAATAATGTATATATAGATAATTTGGTTGCTAAGTAACTAGCATCGGGAGGGTGCAGTGTGTGTATCATATGCAAGAAAACAACCCTTTATAAGCACAATGGAGCTGGAGGAATTAGAACTGCACATATATATATTAGACGATAAAAGTATATATATGAAATAAGATGAACAATTTATATATTGTTGAGTTGATATTGTTGAATTTGGTGCTTTTTATATTTTTTCCCTTGCATATGCCGCTTACCTATTGGAAATAGGATTTGGGCCACTTGGAACTTCATGAGCACTTGCATTGAAGACCCTCCCTTCTCTCCATGACCAGTATTGTTGAGACTTCTTCCTTGGATAAGGAGGAGGCACCACTGGGAGAAACTCCTTACTGGTACCACCGCTACTACTACTACTAGCAGTACTAATCTTTTCATGCCTCTTGATTGTGGATTCCATGTGCTGCTTCCTTGCTGCATCTGATGATGATGATGAACTAGTAGAGATCATCATGTTTAAGTCTTTCCTGGCACAGAACGTGGCGGAAGGCTGAAGTAAAAGAAGAAAAAGAAGAAAGGTTGTCGTTAATGAGGAAATCTGACGAGAAAATGGGAGTAATGAGATCCTTTCAGTAGTGGTGGCAACTTCATGACCTCTATCTCTAGCTACGACAGCCATGCAATGAAATGAACAAATAAACAAACCATCCAAAAACCCTTTAGAGATTAATGCTATATTCTCATGCTCTATCCGACAGAGGTTTGGGGTGGTTGGTAACAGTTCAGGATAGTAAGCTTAGAGCTTAAGGAAATAAGTAGACTGTGCGTACAGAGAGAGTTCTAATGAAAAGGTAAATTTAAAAAGGAGAAGGAAGGAGAGAGGAGTGATATATCTTCATGCCTTTATAAAGTTACAAGAATATAAGAGAGAGAAGGGAAGTAGTACTTGCTTTCAAGAACATATAGCAGAGATGAGGGAAACTCAAACTCAACTCAATAAATGAATCCTTGCATTAAGGGCTGAGTCAGTATAAGTTAGACCTTCCCTAATTTTCTCTGTCCATGGTACTCTAGGTCTACCTTCACCTCTATTAATGTTATTCTCTTGTCTTAATAGATCACTTTTTCTAAATGGTGCACCTAAATACATGCCAATGTTATATGTTATCAGACCACCTTAGTCAATTTTCTCTTAATCTCCACTTGGCGTTAAACTTCAACCAACATTTTTGCAAAAAATGCTCATTAATTTTTTTTTTCCATTTATCTTCTTTTTTTAAAAATATTTTGACATATATTCATCTTAACATTCACATTTAACATATATTTTTAGCTGCCTTACATTTTGCTAACTTATGATTTGTTTTTCCAATTTCAATGGCATGTTCCCATATATTCTTCCTATTTTTCCTATTTTCCTACTAAACTAATCCCAAGCCTTGCTAAAGGAGTATGATTCCATTAGATTGTTGAGAGACAGTAAAACTTTGTTAAATCAACTATATATATATAGTTGATTTTGAATTTAATAGGGATGATGCATGACACAATTAGCCAAGTGATTATTAAACTTAGAAAGTAAAGAGGGAGTAGGAAGACAACTTACTTTTCAACAAGTCTCCAATCGAAGTTTAAAAAAGAAATTAAAAAAAGAAAAGGAAAAAGATTTGGAGTGATAAAAACTGAGGAGGATGGTAAATCAATTATTTTTTGGACATCTTGACAAATTAAGAGAAGAAAGCTTGGAAGTAACGCAGAATATATGAGTGTCTTTATTAGAAGTGAGAGAACCATATAAACCAAAGGGCCCACAAGATGGAGAGAGACAAAGTACGTAATTAAAGGTGAAGGTGGATGGTCAAGAAACTGTTGGCTATTTGTATACTATAGGAAGCGAAGAGAGCAGCGTGGAGAATTTGAAATGGTGGTTGGTCCCATAAACATGCAAATTAATGCATGAAGCCACCCATTTCAAGCTGCAAATTCACCAGTCTCTTTCTGAAAATTTCAATGATTCCTTTCACTGTTGTTTGTTTGCACTTGTCTTTGAATGGTGTAACAAACAAGATCGACCAGATAATAGTGGCTTTTGGATATAAGGGAACTGACCGCAAAACATGAGAGCATTGATTTTAGTTGTAAGGCCATAGTAATTGATGTTCGAATAAACTTTATGATAAAAATGTCACCAACCAAATAAAAGACAGTTCCTATCAAATTATTAAAAACAAATAAATAATTTAAACTGAAGGATTCCTGAATCTTTAACAGCGTGTTGTTCTCGAAAGTTATAAGTTTGGTCTTCTAGATGAACATGTTTTCAACGGAGTTCTTCAATTCTCTCTATCTCTATTTCTAATGACAGGAAGTTAAGAGATAGAATATTGATTGTAATACTAATATGTGTGGTCTAGGAATTATGATCACTATATATATAATTTTTGCAGGCGAGACTTTTTATTTTCGCCTATCATAGATATAGAAACTATTATTTAGGTCTCTACACATTAAAGGCCTACAACTTATCAGATACATTAAAACTCAAAATTACTCAAAATTTAGATCACTTTCATTAAATTTAACTGAATTGATAGTCTGTAATACATAATTATTTTACATATAAGCTCAACTTTGGATTAATAATCCAGTAATTAAATATAAAGGCTTACATAATATAATGCTAATGGTCTTTTAAATATAATTAGCACAAGGTAGTTGGATAAAAAGCATGTTCTTATAATGTTTTGTAATATTGCTATGAAATTGAATTCTATTTTTGTGATACTCAGAAGAAAAGCAAGTTGATTCAATTATTTTAAATGACTATCATACTTACATTTCAAATGAATTATTATTATTATTAGAAGGTTGAATACAAGTTGAGATTGTTGAAGACCCTTACTTAGGCCACATTTACTTTAAATTTACTAAATTTCATAAATGGGGTTATTTGTTATAGCTTAAACCTTATAAAACTGTGGTTTTTTTTTCCACCCATTGCGATGCATGAAATCATTAAAACTTTTAGCTTTCTTTTGTATGAAATGCGATTAAATCCTTTTAGCTAAAGACTTTCCTAAGAGTTACACCTTTTTATTAGGTATTATTTTGGATGAAGTCCCTTTTGTTTTCCCAAGTGTTACTATTTTTATTAAGTTTTATTTAGCGTAAGTTTTTCATTACCTTCCAATTTTTTATTTTAAGACTTCCCCTTTACTGAAGAGAGTAAATCAATCAATTAACCAAATTGAGTTTAAATGAATCAAATTTTTGAGAGTAGTTTCTTACATTGAACTATTTAAATTTATCAGGATTGATTGATCGGCGTTGTGGCATGTTCAATGTTTTGAGTCTTTACTTCTCCATATATTTAAGGATTCAAAAAAGAAAAAAAAATCAACTAAAATTTAATTAGCTTTTTGGTTGTTATCATACCTTTTTGATTGTGAGTTTGCATTAATTGGTATCAGTTAGTAAGGTGACAACAAGACTTTAAGGTAAACTTTTGTCTTTATTAAATAAATAGAAGATAAGTTGCCTTAAAATGTAAGTGGTTATGCCATGGCAACATGTAAGGTACTTACCTTCTTGTTTCAAATGAATAATTCTCTACCTATAATGTGTATAATATATAGTTGAACCTAAGATCATCTCCAAACAAAGCTGAAATGACGCTAGTTTGGAAGAAATGACCATTCACCATGCTAAGATGGCGCTGTTTATTTTTATTTTTTAATTTTTACTTTTCCGTTTTCTTTTTTTGTTTTTTAGTTTCTTTTTTAATTATAATTAAAGTAAATTTTAATTTCATTTATTTAATTTAATTAAATATTATCTTTTATTGTGGTCATTTATTTATAAATTATTTAAGTTTTAATTATTTAAATGTGACGACCCACATTTTTGACAACGGATTGACGGATCCGACATTTATGTACTCTAAGTACTTTCTGAAATTTTAATGAGAAAATACAAAATTTTTCTCGGGACCCCTTCCTAGAGTCAAAGGCGGCCCGACCGGCACAGCGGCCTGACGAGACTCTCTCACCAAGACGAGTTCGCCCAACCGCTGTTAAGCCATCTTTGCAAACCTCATGTGATGAGACGATA
>JAJIYU010000910.1:0-42460 GCA_030144865.1 Tinospora cordifolia
GTTGTCCCACCAGCTTATATGAGTAGTCGGAGTTGAAGAACACTCTTATTTTCAATAAAAGAAAATTAGAAGGTGGAAAATTAGGGCAAGGAATTGATTAGAAGTCAAAAATGATGCCAAAGGCGGTATCTTGGCCATACAGAGGTTGTAAGTCAACCAGAATTGAACTCTAGGTCCAGAGAAAAGACCTTAGGTAGAAATGGGTGTAGCCATGGGTGGCACAGTGGATCAAAAACATAAAACTCTAGGACATAGGCTAGAGACTGAAACTTGTGTGAAAATAAAAAATTGTTTGATCAGGACACAAGACCAGGAAGCTTCTATTATTTTCGGTTTCTATGTAGTATGGGATGCATAGGAATTTGGGGTTATGGAGGAAGCCTGGACTTGGAGAATGATGAACAATGTGTGGTAAATGATTGGTAACTCTGGTAGAACGAGTTTCTCTATGCTTGTTGGTATGGAATGGTTGAGTATAGTGGGCTCGGGAACCTTAGTTATCAAGCAATTTGTGAAATTGTTTGGGTGCGACTCTGTTCTGAGTTAAAGCCTAAGTGGAAGGGGTAGAGTGGTATGAGACACTTGAACCTGAAAGCTTAGGTGGAAGCTTAAAACCTTGCTATGCTAGCTTGATTGTATGATTGTGTGATATGCATGCTTTACTATTTATTTAATTTGAGACCAAATCCTGTACCCATGCATGAAAAGAACCTAAAAGAAAAACTTTAGGCCACTGAACAAACTGAGAACCTAAAAACTGAATCTAGAGCCATGATAGCACAAATATTTGACACATACTGACACTTTGCTCAATTTTACAAGAAAATGGTTGGAGGTAGAAGGTACGTAACTCGATCCACCACTTCTGAGGAGACTGAACAATAAGAGCAGGAACTGCCTGCTGGGATGGAGGCACGGATGGAAGCCATGATGAGTGAAATGTCATAGAGGGTACTAGATCAACTAAGAAAGACACTTCCACAGATAATCCCTCAGATGGCTCCGCAGCCTCAAGCACCTGAACCTATTCCAGTCCAAGTCCCAGCACCAGTGCCTCAGGAACGTCAAAGGAATCCAGAGGACCTGGAGGATGAAAGACAGAAGAAGATGCTGCTAGATTTGCAAAAGCTCCACCCTCCCTCATTTGATGGAACTACTGACAACATCTCTTCTGATCACTGGTACCAAGAGATGGAGGAGTTACTAAATGTGCTGAAGGTGACGGGTTCATGACGAGTAGAACTATCCACACACCATTTCAAAGGACCAGCCCGTGGATGGTGGAGAATGATGCAGATGGATCCCAACACTGACATTGCGACCATGACTTGGGAAGAGTTCAGAGAAAAAATTTATGACAAATTCTTTTCGGAGGCAACTCTCAGAAAGTTGCAAGAAGACTTTGTGAGACTCAATCAGAGGGATCTCATAGTAACTGAATACGAGATGAAATTTACTGAGCTGGACAAATTCTCTCAAGAATTGATCCGGGAAGAAAGAATAAAAGCCAATAGATTTGCACAGGGTCTCAAGATCGAGATCCGAAAGGTTATCATGACATTGGGCCTCCGAACCTACAAGGAAGTTGTTGAACGGGCCCTAATCCTGGAACAATAGCTCAACCTGAAGCAAAGGTTGAGGGGAAAAAAGAAGAGGCCTGGGAATAAAAATAACCAAGGGCCTCAGAAGAAAAGTAAGAATGGTGGGAACGCACCACAAAAACAGGGACAGAACAAGGATGAGGCAAGGGAAGAAGCTAAGAGGCTGGGATTATGTTTCGTATGTAGGCAGAAGGGTCATTTGGTGAAAAATTGCCCTATTGCACCAGCTAAGGCTTTCCAGCAGCAACAACATAATACTCAGGGGGGAAGTCAGAATGGGTGACCTCAAGCCAAACAGAATCAAAATGCCAATCAAGGGCAGAACCAGGGCAGAATGTTTGTGGTTGAGACCCAAGAAAACCAGGCCCCTGTAGTAGAAGGTATGTTCCTATTGTTTAATGTTGCTGTAAGACTGTTGTTTGACTCGGGTGCCTCAAAATCTTTTATCTCTGAAAAAGTAGCTGATAGGTTACAACTTGTGACAAAAACAATTCCTGTGACTTTGAATGTGTCCACACCAATAGGGACCATGGTGACTTCAAAAAGATGTGTAGTCCTGACTTTAGGTTTCGGGATAAACTTTTAATAGTCGACCTATATACCCTACCTTTCTATCGCTATGATGTAATCTTGGGAATGGATTGGTTAGATCAGTACCGGGCCCAGATAGATTGTCCTAAGAGATGGGTAACCATAACATTACCTTTTGGGGAGATCTTTAAAATCAATGGGGATATGCGGAGATTACCAAGGAGTCCAACCCTAGCCTTGCTAAATTGCTTGACGCAGACGGATGAGTTCGAGGAACTCTCTGAAGAAGAACCTACTGACTTGAAGAATATTCACGACCTAGTTGTAGTCAGTGAGTATGAGGATGTGTTCCCAAATGACTTGCCTGGACTACCACTAGTAAGAGAGTTAGAGTTCAAGAGTAAACTTCACCCTGGAACCAACCCTATAACCATACCTCCTTATAGAATCGCGCCAGCAGAACTAATTGAGCTGAAAACTCAACTGGACAAGCTCAGGGAGAAAGGTTTCATTAGGACAAGTGAATCACCCTGGGGAGCCCGATCATTATTCGTGAAAAAGAAGGATGGTTCCTTGCGATTGTGTGTCGACTATCGGAAGTTGAATCAAGCTACAGTAAAGAATAAATATGCTTTACCAAGGATTGATAACCTATTTGATCAATTACGAGGAACCACTCATTTCTCTAAAATTGATCTTAGGTCGGGATACCATCAGCTGAGGATTCGAGAGTCTGACATCCACAAGACAGCCTTCAGAACAAGATATGGACACTTCAAGTTCACCGTGATGCTCTTTGGTTTGACCAATGCCCCGACAACCTTCATGCATTTGATGAACCGAGTGTTAAGATAGTACCTTGACCAGTTTGTAATGGTATTCGTGGATAATATCCTAATATACTCTAAGTCAGAAGCTGAGCACCTAGAACACTTGAGGATCGTGCTAGAAACCCTTAGAAGAAACCAACTATATGCTAAATTCAGTAAGTGCGAGTTCTGGATGGAAACTGTCAAGTTCCTTGGCCACGTTGTGTTAGCAAAAGGCATCTCTATAGATCCGGAGAAAGTGGAAGCCGTTATGAACTGGAAGCAACCCAAGACAGGAACATAAATCAAAAGTTTCTTGGGCTTGACAGACTACTATAGAAGGTTCATTAAGGACTTTCCAAGTTGGTAGAACCTATGACTAAGTTGACCAAAAAAGGAGTTAAGTTCTAGTAGGATGAAAAATGTGAATAGTCATTCTAAGAACTGAAGACAAGATTGACTGCGGCTCCTGTTCTAGTTACTCCAACTCTTGGTGTTACTTACACACTGTATACTGATGCCTCACTAAGTGGATTGGGCGCAGTCCTAATGTAAGAAAAACAAGCCATCGCTTTTGCCTCAAGACAACTGAAGGTCCATGAGAGAAATTACCCTACTCACGACCTAGAGCTAGTGGCCATTGTGTTTGCCCAGAAGATTTGAAGACACTACCTTTATGGTGAGAAATTTGAGCTATTTTCAGATCACAAGAGCTTAAAGTACATCTACACCTCGAAAGAGTTGAACCTCAGGCAACAGAGATGGATGAAATTCTTGAAAGACTATGATTTTGAACTACACTACCATCTGCGGAAGGCCAATGTAGTGGCTAATGTTTTGAGTAGGAAGTTCAACAAATAGGGAGAAGAAAAAGGTCAGATGTACCAGTTGATTGAAGATTTTAGGTTGGGTGTAAACCTCAACGAAAAAGAAGCCTATCTTTACAATATGTCTTGCCAACTGGACCTATTACATTAGATCAAGGATGAACAGAAGCAAGACAAGTGGCTTGCTCAACTAATTGAAGGAGTCACGCAAGGAAAACATACTGATTTTAGGATGGATGCTGAAAACATCCTAAGACTTGGGGAAAGGATATGTGCATCTCAACAGGGACAGAGCAAGCAAATCGTGCTTGATGAAGCTCATCAGACGAAGTATACCATGCACCCTGGTGGGGATAAAATGTACCAGAACCTCAGGAAAACCTACTGGTGGAGAGGAATGAAAAGGGACATAGCCAAATATGTCTTTAAGTGCTTAACATGCTAACAAGTGGAAGTAGAACACCAGAAACCCTCTGGAATGTTACAACCACTCCCAATCCCTGGATGGAAGTGGGATAACATTGCCATGGACTTCGTCAGTGGTTTACCTAGAAACCAAAAAGGAGAAGACACTGTTTGGGTAATAGTGGATCGTTTCACCAAAGTGGCTCACTTCTTGCCAATTAGATCCACAAACCAAGTCAGCAAGTTGGGAGAAATCTATGTGAAAGAAATCGTCAGACTTCATGGTGTATCCAAGACTATCGTGTTTGACAGAGACTCACACTTCACTTCACATTTCTGGTAGGGTCTACAGAAGGAGATGGGTACTAAGCTTACCATGAGTACAACCTTTCACCCTCAGACTGATGGTCAGTCTGAGAGCGTTATCCAAACTTTGGAAGATATGTTGAGGGCTTGCATTCTAGACTTCAAGGGGAATTGGAACAAGTACTTACACTTGGCGAAGTTTGCTTAATAACAACAGTTATCAGGCAAGCATAAAAATGGTTCCATTCGAAGCTATCTATGGAAGACACTACAGATCACCTACCTGTTGGGCTGAACTTGAAGATCAAGTATTAACTGGGCCAGACATGGTGGAAGAAACAAGTAACCAAGTCAAGTTAATACATAAGAGATTGATTACTGCGTAGAGCCATCAAAATAGCTACGCATACAAAAGGAGAAGACCATTAGAGTTCCAAGTTGGGGACAAACTATTTATGAGGATCAGTCTTCAGAAGGGTATCAAAAGGTTTGGATTCAAAGGGAAGTTATCTCCGAGGTTTGTAGGACCCTTTGAAATACTTAGAAGAATTGGGTAATGTGCTTATGAGTTGGACCTATCAAACTGGATGACTTCAGCACATAACGTATTCTATGTATCCATGTTGAGGAAATAAGAACCTGAATCCTCTCACATCATTTATTGGGAGGAAGTGAATATTCAAGATAATGCTCTCTACGAGAAAACAACAGTTAGAATCCTTGACCACAAGGTGCAGAATCTAAGAACAAAGGACATCCCATTAGTGAAGGTGCTGTGGAATGACCACGGGGTAGAAGAAGCCACGTGATAACTCGAAAGCGAGATGAAGGCCAAGTACCCGCATCTATTCATAAGGAATACCTAAATATGTACAAATTTTAAGGATGAAATTTTTTCTAAGAAGGGTAGGTTGTAACATCTCGAAAAGTTTATATGAAAATTAAATTTTTACTTAGAAAATTATACAGAATTGACGAATGAGAATTTTGGCAAGTCCTAGTTACCCAAATGAGGGATAAAAATTAATTTAAGGGATTTTTGGAAGAAAAAAATGATTATAATGCATAAAATGGGTAATCATAGCCAAAAATACATGGATATGTGCAATTTTTTATGAAAATAGGATTAGAAAGTCAATTGGGATCGATATTTGCCTAAAATCCGAAAAGAAAACAAGAAATTCGGCTGAAAAATAAAAAAATAAACTTGAAATGCAACCTACGGTCCAAAAACGATATGTCTGATCCAACGAATGAAATCGAAGCCCAAACTAGTGCTCAGGAGCACTGGATCAGCGTAATCTAACGGCCCAGAATCGATCTGCCTGATCTAACGGACGAGATCACTTTTGTTGATTGCGAACTTGATCCGAACATTGGAATCGATGATCACCTAATGGCTAGGATTCGTGCTCACGGTAAGATGATCATCTGGTTCTACGATCGAGGTGATCCAATGGTGAAGATCAAAGCCGCGTGATTAGATTGTGAATGTTGATGCACTCTAGGATCATTAAACAGTTCAGATCAAAACCATTTTGATTAGATCACGATCGTTGATGCGCTCGAGGAAATCTAACGGTTGAGATCGAGAATCCAAATTCAGTTGATTTATCCGAGATTAATCCAACGACTCTGATCAAAATCGAATGCGTGTCTCGAGGAAAATTTGAGGAACAAGATTAAATCCAAAATTTAAATTACAAAAATTACCGAAAAAATAATGAAAAATACGAAAAAAAGAATTTCAAAAATTCCAAAAAATAGTTCCTAAATTCTGAAAAATATTTCTAAAATTTGAAAAAATTTCAAAAAATACTCATTTTGCTCCAAAAATTAGAAAGTATGAAATTAGGGAGAATTAGGGTGTTTTATTCAAAGAAGAACACAAAGCTTTCTAATTTTTTCCCTTGGAAAACTTATATAAACCCCCCTAGGCTCATAATTTCATTCATTCCAAAAAACAAGAGTTGAATGCTCCTCTGTTTTCTCAAAGCCTTCTTCTTGGCACCTCCTCCCATCTTCCCTTCTTATGTGTGTGAGAAGTTCTTCTCTCGAATTTGGGGAATTAAGTTGGACGATCTTTATTGGCACTAGTACGTGGGGCGAATTGCTGCCGAAATTCTGAAAGAAAGCATCACAAGGTGGAAGTGATTTCTAGAACATCATTCTGTTCTTATTTAAATTCATGGCATGCTCCTTGTTGTGAGTTTTTCACTGAATTCAAAGATTTTCAACTTCAGTTCTAGAATTTTAAATTTTTATTTTAGTATTTCAGTTTTGATTCATGTTTAAGAAATCATATCATCCATGCCATGTTAGTATCATGCTTAGGCTTTTAAATTAAAGTATGATGCATGTTTTATGAATATTTCACGAAATGACTATGTATATTCTGAATTTTAGTTTGATTTCATATTCTGAAATTTATTTTATGAGATCATGATATGAGAGTTAAACTGAGATGACGGTGATAATAACCACGTACCATCATAGTGGTCAAGGCGACGCTATGGATGTTCTTTTCATATGAGTTAGGTCATATGGTTTTTAGACCTAAGTATTTGAGGGTTGTATACTATAGTACCTTGTGAGTCACCACATGTAATGGGTTGATGCCGACACGTGCCACTAACAGGTTGATGCCGAGTGGGCCCTATTTACTTAGTTAAGAGCATCAAGGGATTTAAGGCCCTTTTGGCCTGAGACTCGACTTAAACAAATTGTTGTTTGAAATGCCTAATGATTGCAAGTGTTTGAATTATGATTGTGTTATGAATTTGAATATGAAAGGTCGTTGTTCGAAAAGGATCCACTAGGCTATGTGCTCACTCCTTCCTTTCTTATTTTTTAGGAACATGAAATCCTATCCATGGAGCAGTTGAATATAGATAGTCCTTAGAAAGTTTCTATAGTATTATATATTTTTAGAATTTTTAGGGCATGTTGCCCAAAGTTTTTATGCTTTTCTACTGAAAAGTATTTTGAAGTTTTTCGCTGTAACAACTAGTTATTTTTTTAAAGAGTTTAGTACTCTCAATTTCTATTATGAATAAAATAGTTTGAATTTCTATATCTCTTTTAATTTGCCTTAATTTTATTGAAAATTTTGTATTCTTGAATTTTATACAAAGGCACAAGATATTGAAAAGAAAAGAACAAGTGTGTGTCACTTGTAATGTAGCACTGGCCCGACCTGCCGTTTGTTAAGTCCACTGTCAAGAGAACGGTGGCAAATGTACACTGCTAAAAGATACGGGGGTTGGAGTGTTACAATTACATCATAGCTATAAAAAGGTAAGGTACATTGGTCAAATGTTACGAGTTTATCCCCGAACCTTATCACAACTACACATTATTTTTGAAGTCACAATGGTCCCTACTGGTGTGTACACATTCAAAGTTTTGGGTAGTGTTTTTGTCACAAGTTGTAACCTATCAGCTAGATCTTCATAGATAAAAGACTTAGAGGCACCCAAGTCAAACAATAGTCTCACAACAACATTAAATAAAAGAAATGCACCTATCACTACAGGGACTCGGTCTTCCTGAGTCTCAACAACGAACAATCTAGCTTGGTTCTGTCCATGACCTTGGTTTTGCCACTGATTGGCATTCTGTTACTGTTGCCTCCTTTGTGGGTGATCGTTCTAACCTCCTCCCTCTGATGGTTGATGCCGGGAGGCCAAGAAAGAGTATTCGGGCAATCCCTAGCAAGATGGCCCTTCTGTCTACACACATAGTATAGCCCTTGCCTCCTGGCCTATTCCTTAAACTCATTTTGGGACTGCCAATATATCTATGGTGCCTTCCCACCACTCTTGTTCTTTTTCTAGGCCCCTTGATAATCTTTTTCATTCTCGACCCATTTGTTCTTTTCCCTCAACCTCTGTTCCAGGTTGAGTTCCTATTCCAGGGTTAGAGCTTTTTTCAAGACATCTTTATATGTTTTTAGGCTCAGTGTTTTCCCTATCTTTCGGATCTTTATCTTGGGACCCTATGCAAAATGATTAGCCTTCATTCTCTCCTCCCTGATCAGGTTTGGTAAGAATTTAGCCAATTCAGTGAACTTCCTTTCATACTTAGCTACAGTCATCTCTCTCTGGTTCAACTGGATGAAATCTTCTTGTAGCATGCTCAAGGTTGCTTCCAGAAAGAGCTTTTCATAAAAGATCTACTTGAAAGTAATACCCTAAATTCTTTGTACTCAATTAAATGAAATTTATCATTTCTTTACTAAAATTTGGGTATAAAATGAAATTGGGTTCATTTCAGGCCTAAATCTAGCAGGTTCCAAAACTCACATTTAGTGCCCCTTAGGGACTCAAAACAACTTAAAATAAAATAAGGTGACATGAACCAACTAAGGGGACAACATATCAAAAAATTAGCATAATTGGTCGAGGTTAAGGTTTTCATTTGCCTAGTGACCTTAATGGGTCTTAAATAAGAAAAGTTTTTGAGGGAAAATCACCTTGGTCCAAACCATACCTTAAAATGTGCATTAGGTTCATATGATTCAAAAACTATAGGTTATAAATCATATTTTTATGCAAACAAGGAGATATTAATTTTTATTTGATTTTTGTGAACCCATGAAGTCATGACCACCCCTAACATGTGCAAGTCACATGGGTGGAACACCATGATCATGTGCGCCCTACCCTACCTTAAGCTCTATGGAACGTGTCCATTATTTGAAACCATAAAGAACGATCCCTTGTGCCATGTAAATGATCAAGTATGCCCACACTTGTAGAAACCATGAAGAATGATTCTATGTGCCAAGATAAATGATCATGTATCCTAAGGTCACATATAAAATGTCTCATAAGTGTGTGTGTGGGCACACATATGACAAACCCAAGATAGAAGTTTAATGAGAGTGGCTGATGTAAAAAGATATAGAAAGATTCCTTTACTTAGAAAAATAGAAAATAGAAACTTGCCTCATGAAAACATGTGGAGCCAAAAAGGGAGAGAATCCAAGGAAAATAAGAAACATTCCAAAGTTTTGTTTTTGTGTGCCCATATTAAAAACTCAATTGATTTTGTGAATCACAACATGTTAGAATATTTTCCTACTAATAGAGGACGTCCAAGAGATATTAGAATGTATTTTAAACCTTTAATTGTGTTCACACACATAAAAGAAACAAATAAGGTTCAAAGATTTTGCTCACACTTGGATTGGAAACCTTAGTGGTCCCACTTGCCAACCATGAACACACTTGCCCTCTTTATGCAAACCATCCACTTATGAGTTTGGAAACATGCCCAAATGTGGTGAGCTGCACTAGCTGCCCACCCTAGATGCCCCCTTGTGCTCATGAACACCTATAAATACCCCTTCTTGCTCACATTCATCTCATCCCAAAGCAAAGAATTGACACTTCCCTCTTTTCTTGTTCTTGCCTTCTGCTTGGCACCCCTTCTCACTCTCTTTTCTTTTTTGTGTGAGAAGTTCTTATTTCAGTATTTTAGAGAATTGTTGAAGTAGTTTTGTTGGTGATTAGAAGATCTTGATGTTCTAAAAGTGGTAGATAAGGAGAACCTCTGCTGGATTATACAAAGAAACTTGAATTAAGGTGGAGGGGATTTCTTGAACTTCTACTTTGCTCTTTCAAATTTCTAGCATGTTCATGCTTGTTTCAATTCTAGTTTTCAACATGTTTTATTTTAGTTTCAACATGTTTAATCATATTTTAATTTTAGTTTAGCATCTTTTTATGTTTTAATTACTCGTGCGAGCATGTCATCCTTAAAACCCATGTTTAGGATTTAATTCAATGTTTCAAGCATACTATGTGACGTTTACATGCTTTCTTGGTTGTTTAAAATTATAATATTTATACTTTGAATTTCTTTTAAGAGTATGTGATTCTTAAATATAAGAAATTGAAGATAAGAATGACTTACTATCATAGTGACCCGTATGGGTGCTATGGGTGTTCTTAACACATGCTTGGAGTGTGTGGTTGCGGGTCGCAACTAAGGGATACTTGGTATGTGGCATCCAATGGAAAGTGACAAAGAAATGCCTTTTCATCCTAAAGAGGGATATCTAAATTAAGAACATTAAGGGAGTAGAACCCCTTTCAGTTTTGACGTCAGCTACAACCAAAAAGTTGCTTGAATCACACTTAATGTATGAAAGTGTTTGAATTTGGATGTGCTATTGATTTGAAATAGTAACTTAATGGTTTAATAAATGATCTACTGGGCTATGTGCTCACCCCTTCCTTTTATTTTTTAGGAAATTGAAATGCATGATTAAGCTTGCTGAAAAATTAGAAAGTCTTTATGTAAGGGCATATTGCCCAAATTTTGAATAAAGACTTTTGCTGAATTTTTGTTTTAAATTTTAGAGTTACGAACTCTTTTTTTTTATTATATGAATTCAATAATGTGTTTCTTTATTTTATTTTGAATAAACAAAGAGTTTGAAATTTTCCTTTATTCATATTTATTATCTTGTTGAAAATTAAACTCAATGGAAGTGAATTCATGAGTATTTCAATAAGTGTTAGAATAAAGGAATTGAGATGGAAGTAGTGTACTTGTAAATGCAACATAGGGCCCAACCTGCCTTGTGGTTGAGTGTAAACCAATCTCTAGGGGGTTGGGGTGTTACATTGAATTTCTTCCAGTTCATAGCATCAGGATCCATGTTAGCGTCCATCTTCATCATATGTCGCTAACTTTTGGCCGGTTCCTTGAAGTTGTGTGTGGCCAGTGACACCTTGTCTTGACCCATTTACCTTTAACACATTCAGATGCTCCTCCATCTCTTGATCAATGGTTCACCATGATACAATCAGTTGTACCTTCGAAATGTGGAGGGTGGAGCTTCTAGCTCCATCAACATCTTCCTCTAACATTTGGAGCTGGGGCCACAGGTGCTGGCTACTGAACCTAGACGGGTTCAAACACTTGAGGGTAAGGTATTGCCTGAGGGAGTATCTGGGGTAGAACCCTCATCAATTGATCCATAACCCTCTGAGCAACTTCATTCATCATATTCTCCATGCCAGCTAGTATTTCCTTTTTTATTTACTTTATTTCATCAAAAGTGGTGGATCGAGTAGTGTACCTTCTTGTTCAGCCATTGTCTACAAATTGAGTAGATAGTCAGTATCGAATGTTTGTACTATCATGGCTTTAGATTCATGTTTCTAGGTTCTCGATTAGTTTAGTGGCCTAATAGTTTATGCTTCTAGGTTTTTTTTTTGTTCTTAGCTACATGATTTGGTTTCATATAAAGGAATCAAACATGCTTTTTGAATAAGCATATAATGAAGCAATGTCACGTTGCATAGCAAAATTCTAGGCTTCCATCTAAGCTTCCAGGTTCAAAATTCCCACACCACTCTAGCCATTCCACTTTGACTTTCACCCGAAAAATTTTCACACCCAAACATCTTCCACATTCAGAAATCATTCACCAAACATGGTCTGTCATTCTTCGAGTCCCGACTTCCTCTATACTCCCAAATCCCTATGCATCCTATACTACATAGAAACCAGAGATATAAAATCTTCCCGATCTCGTGTCCTGACCAAACAAAGATTCTATTCTCACACATTTTCAGTTTCTAACCTATGTCCTAAAGTTTTATACTTTTGATCCACTGTTTCACCTATTTTTCTACCTAAGGTTACTTTCCTAGACCTAGGGTTTCAATCTGGTCGACTCACAACCTCTATCTAATCAAAACGCCACCTTTGGCATCTTTTGCGACCTCTAGTTAGTTTCTTGGCCTAATTTTTTACCTTGTAATTTTCTTTTATAGTAAGTAAAGGTGTTCTTCTACTTAGACTACCAGTATAAGCTGGTGGCATAACCTCCAGATCGGGTAGCAAAATTGAAGTCTGCTTAAAAATCGTGCTTTCTAGGGCAACATAACCACCTCCCTTTTAATGTTTAGCTTTACTTGAGACAAAACTTACCCATTATCAGCTCAAGTTGTACTCTTTCTAAACAAAACATTTCAAAACATATCTTTTCTTTTTGAAAGAACTATTCAAAACAGTTTTCAATTTCAAAATAGAAGGTAGGGAATTCTAATTTCAACTCAAAGCACAAGTCAAACCTAATTAAGTCAATACTTTCTAAATCAAATACCACCATTGGTATAAGATTAAACTTTCTAATTTTAGCCTAACAACACATGTTTAGGCTTGACTTTCTATTTCTAACCCAAAGCATCTAAAGCTAAGGCTCTGATACCACCTTTGGTATCAAAGGAAACTTTCTAATTTTGGCTCAGCAACTAATGCCTAGACTCTTATACCACCTTTGTAACACCCCAACCCCTAAGACTTTTAATTAGACTTAACCACAAGGTGAGTTGGGTTGGTATTACAATTACAAGTATACAACTTGCGTCACATTCTATTTTAATTATCCCAAGTCTTATTAATTCATGATGAGCACACAACTCAAAAAATTTAATTTTTAATTTAATAAAACTATCACAAGGGGATAAAAGAAATATTCCAATCTTTATTTATTTAATAAAATAAAAAAGTACATGCCTTGAATCATAAATATTTATGATAAATAATGCATGAGTACATAACTCAAAACAAAGACAAAATTCATTGCAAGTCTAAATTTAAATAACAAAAATTTGGGAAACATGCCCTTACATATGAGTTTCTAAATTTAAAACCCTATCAAATATTCTATAGTCTTCATGTTTCAATTTCCTGAAAAATGAGAGGGGAATGGGTGAGCACATAACCTAGTGGATCATTCCATAACCAACTAAATTACTAATTCAAATGAAAAGCACATCCAAATTCAAATACTTATAAACAATTAAGTGATTCAAACTACATCTTTTGGTTATAGTTGACATGAAGACTGAAAAGAGTTCTAATCCTTTGATGTTCTTATCAAAGCACTCCATTCTTGGATGGAACAACAATTCATCTTGTCATATTCCATTGGAATAAGAATCTCATGTCCACTTTTTAAGTACTTTGGGTTATACCCATCCACACTCAGTGATGAGCCCCATATACACTAAGTGTATGTAAAAAACAACCATAGCATCACTTATATTACTATGATAGTACGTGGTTCATAAATTTCAAAGTCGTAAACTTAATTCTCACATATTCTTGAATAAAAAATTAGAATAGTAACATTAAGAAAACATTCAAAAAGCATGAAAACAATATATAGTATGCTTCATAATTCAAATCAAACCTAAGCATGGAAACTAGGCATGACATGGTATCATGATACTTAAAACATGCATACATGATGATTAAAATTTAAATCATGATCAATGTAACACCCCAATCCCTGTATTCTTTCTTTATTTGGACATAACCATTGTTTTGACGGTGGACTTAACCATACAAGTTGGTTGGGTCAGTATTACATGACAAGTAACTCACACTTGACATTCTATTTCAATTATCTTATGCCTTAATGCAATTCAAAAGTACTTAACTCAATTTTAGAAATCAAAACAAATAAGACAATAATACAAGAGATAAAAAAATTCATAAACTTTATTAATTTAAATAAATAGAAGTATATAACTCAATCTTAAAATAAAACTATTACAGCAGAATATTCAAAACTTGGGCTACATGTCTTTACATTCAAATATATAAACTTTCTAAAAATAAAAAGACTATTATTATTTTCAACGTCTTCATGCATGTTTAATTTCCTAAAAAATAAGAGAGGAAGGGTGAGCACGTAACCTAGTGGATCCTTTTCAAACAACCAATTTTGTAATTTAGACTAACAACACATCCATAGTTCATACACTTGCATACATTAGGTATTTCAAATAGCATTTTGTGTATAATTGTGACTTAGACCGAAAGGGTTTTCAATGCCCTTGATGTTCTTAACAAAATACGTCTTAGAGTGAAAAAGACATTTCTTAGCCAATTTTATTAGAGTTTTGGACTTAGGGCCTCTTATCCACCAACCAAGTACTGTGGTCTTCACACCATGTAAAGTAATCACATCAAAAAAACATTCATAATGACCCAGATGTTCATTTTGATTGTACATGATTATTGATCATCATCATTTCACAGTTAATCTCATATTCAAGAATCATAGGATAAGGGAAATAAATTTCAGAATACAAACAATCTAAAATTCAAAGCATGAATCATCCAAAAACATGCATCATACATTGAAATAAATCACAACATGGTACTAGACATGACATGGATTAATGAATGCTTAAATCATGCTCATGCATTAAACTAAAACTAAAATTATGATTAAGATTCTAAAATTGAAACATGAATAATTTTTGAAAACTAAACATGCAATGAACATGGTATTAGTCTAAAGAAGAAAAGAGAAGGTTTTAGAAATCACTTCTACCTTATGAAGCTTTTACTCAAGATCTCAGCAAAGGTTCCCTTCTTTGACACTTCTAGCACTTCAAGACCACTCAAGAACACTCAATCAAACACTCAAACACTCAAGAATACCTCAAGATCACTCAAGAGTAAAAAGGTTGCCAAGAAGAAGGCTAGAACAAGCTAAGAGAGAAGTGTTAACTCTTTGCTTTGGGATGAAGAATAAGTATGCACAAGGGGGGTTTATATAGATTTTCAAGAGTGCATAAGGGGCGTTTTTGGCAACTTTGATTAAGGTTATGATGGTAACTCCTTCACATGGAGCCAAGATTGGAGCATTTAGGGTTTAGGAAACTTCCTAGCTCAATTTTTCCTTTGTGTGTGATGACTAGGGTTTGGTGTATGAGCATGCTTCATCATTTAGACACTTGTAATTAAGGTTGTTCACATGTGTGCACACACACATAATAGGGCATGGTGTACATGATCAGAATGTTGTGTACATGAGATAATTCTTCATGTTTCTCATAGGTGTGGTGTAATTGATCATTTGCATGTCACATGGGAACATTTTACATGATTATAAATAAGGAAACCCTCCCATTGAGGTTAGGTAGGGTGAGGGTGTACATGATGATGGTGTTTCACCTATGTGGTTTGCACATGTTTAGGGGTGGCCATGCATTTATGGGTCCATATGAATTTAATAAAAATTCATATCTCATTATTTACTTAGAATTAAAGACTTTAATATACATTTTTGTGTTCATAATAAACTAATGCACATTTCTAAATCATCATTAGACTAGGGTGATCTTCATTTCATTTACTTTTCTACTTTAAACTCCACTGAAGAGTATTAGGCAAATGAAGCACTAATTTTTGGCCAATTGAGTTGATTTTTGGATACGTTGTCAAGTTGATTGGTTCATGTTATCTCATGTCGTTTCGTGTCATTTTGGATTCCTGTGGGTCACGAAATGAAGATTTTGGACCTGCTAAATTTGCCCCTAAAATGGACCCGATTTTATTTCTCACCTAAATTCTATCCAATTAATATTGAAATTTTCATTTAATGAAGTACATGATTTATAGGGTATTACAACCTACCCTCCTTAAAAAAAATTTCATCTTCAAAATTTACACATCGTTAAGGATTCCTAATGAATAGATGTGGGTATTTAGTCTTCATTTCGCTTTTTAGCTCCTAGGTAGCTTCTTGCACTCCATGATGTTTTTACAATACTTTAATTAAGAGAATATCCTTAATTCTTAGGCTTGTCACTTTGTAGTTAAGGATTCTAATAGTTACTTCTTCGTATGTGGGATCATCCTGAATGTTTACTTCCTCCCAGTGGATGACGTGAGAGGGGTCTGGTTCATATTTTCTTAGCATAGACATATGGAATATGTTATGAGCTGAAGTCATCGGGTTAGGTAAATCCAACTCATAAACACATTCCCCGATTCTTCTAAGTATTTCAAAGAGTCTGACAAATCTTGGTAATAACTTCCCTTTGAACCCAAACCTCTTGATGCCCTTATGAGGACTGATTCTTAGAAATATCTTGTCCCCCAATTGGAACTCTAGCGGTCTCCTTCTTGTGTCGGCATAACTTTTTGATGACTTTGAGATGTAATCAACCACTTCTTGATTAGTTTGACTTGGTTGTCCATTTTTCGCACCAAGTCTAGCCCAGTCAGTACATAATCTTCAAGCTCAGCCCAACAGGTAGGTGGTCTAAAGGGTCTTCCATAAAGAGCCTCGAATGGAGCCATCTTAACACTTGCTTGATA
The DNA here is from genome assembly GCA_030144865.1 of Tinospora cordifolia. Taxonomy (NCBI): domain Eukaryota; kingdom Viridiplantae; phylum Streptophyta; class Magnoliopsida; order Ranunculales; family Menispermaceae; genus Tinospora; species Tinospora cordifolia. Next base: position 16,624 of record JAJIYU010000910.1, read on the forward strand.
ATTGTTGTTATAGGCAAACTCCACCAAGTGTAAGTGCTTGCTCCAGTTTCCTTTAAAGTCTAGAACACAGGATCTGAACATATCTTCTAAGGTTCGAATAACTCTCTTAGATTGCCTATTCGTTTGAGGGTGGAATGCAATACTCATGGTGAGTTTAGTGTCCAACTCCTTCTATAGACTCTGCCATAATCATGAGGTGAAGCGAGAGTCTCTGTTAGATACAATCGTCATGGGCACACCATACGTCTTACTATTTCCTTCACATACAGTTCTCTCAGCTTACTGACTTTGTTTGTTGTAACACCCCAACCCCCGAAACTTTTAATTGGACTTAACCACAAGGCAGGCTAGGCCGGTATTATATTTATAAGTACACAACTTGCATCACATTATATTTTAATTATTTCAAGTCTTATTAATTCATAATGAGCACACAACCTTAACAATGTAACTTTAATTTAATAAGACTATTACAAGGAAGATGATAGAAATATCCCAATCTTTATCATTTATTCGATAGAATAAAGAAGTACATACCTTGGATCTTAAAGATTTAAGATAAATAAAGAAAGATTACATAACTTAAAATAGAAACAAAATTCAGTGGAAGTCTTTATTTAAATCATCAAAACTTGGGCAACATGTCTTTACATATAAACTTTTCAAATTTAAAATCCTATCAAATACTCAGTAGTGTTTATGATTGAGTTTCTTGAAAAATAAGAGGGGAAGGGGTGAGCACATAGCCCAGTTGATCATTCGATAAACAACTAAGCTACTAATTCAAATAAAAAACACATCCATATTCAAACACTCGTAAACAATTAGGCGATTCAAACAACATCTTTGGTTATTGTTGACATTAAGATTAAAAGGGGTTCTATGTTCTTAATGTCAACAATAACCAAAGATCTTGTTTGAAACACCTAATTGTTTACATGTGTTTGAATTTGGATGTGCTTTTGATTTGAATTAGCAACCTAGTTGTCTATGGAATGATCCACTGGGCTATGTGCTCACCCCTTCCCCTCTTATTTTTCAGGAAACTGAATCATGAAGATTACTGAGTATTTGATAGGATTTTAAATTTGAAAATTTTATAGGTAAGGGCATGTTGCCCAAGTTTTGATTATTTAAATTAAGACTTCCGCTGAATTTTGTTTTCATTTTGAACTGTATACTCTTTCTTTATTTATCTTAAATATTTAAGATCCAAGGTATGTACTCTTTATTTTATTGAATAAATGATAAAGATTAAAATATTTCTATTATCTCCCTTGTAATAGTCTTATTAAATTAAAGTTAAAGTGTTGGGGTTGCGTGCTCATTGTGAATTAATAAGACTTGAAATAATTGAAATAGAATGTGATGCAAGTTGTGTACTTGTAAATGTCATACCGGCCTGACCCACCTTGTGGTTAAGTCCAATTGAAAGTCTCGGGGGCTGGGGTGTTACAAAGGTGGTATCAGAGCCTAGGCTTTAGATGCTTTGGGCTAGAAATAGAAAGTTAAGCCTAAACATGTGTTGTTAGGCTAGAATTAGAAAGTTTAATCTTATACCAATGATGGTATTAGATTTAAAAAGTATTAACTCAATTAGGTTTGAGTTGAAATTTGAATGCCCTGCCTTCTATTTTAAAATTGAAAATTGTTTTGGAAAGTGTTTTCAAAAAGAAAAAATATGTTGTGAATGTTTTGTTTGGATATAATGACTGCAAGTTAAGCTGATATTGGGTAAGCCTTGTCCCGAGTAAAGCTAAACATTGAAAGAGAGGTGGGTTATCCCACCCTAGAAAGTGCAGTTGCTAAGCAGACTTCAGTTTCGCTGGCCAATTGGGATGTTGTCCCACCAACTTGTATGGGTGGTCTGAATTGAAAAACATCCTTACTTTCTATAAAAGAAAATTAGAAGGTAAAAAATTTGGGCAAGAAATTGACTAGAAGTCAAAAAAGATGCCAAAAATGGTATCTTGACTAGACAGAAGGTTGTGAGTCAACCCAATTGAAACCCTAGGTCTAGGAAGTGACCGTAGAAAGAAACATGGGTGAAACAATGGATCAAAAGTATAAAAATTTAGGACATAGGTTAGAGACTGAAAATGTGTGAGAACTGAATCTTTTTTGGTTAGGATATGAGATCGGGAAATAACTATGACTCTAGTTTCTATGTGGTATGGGACGTATAGGAATTCGGGGTGATGGAGGAAGCCTGGACTCGGAGAATGACGAACCATAAGGTAAATGATCGATAGCTTTGGAAGAACTTATTTCTCTATACTTGGCTGGTATGGGATGGTCAAGTATAGTGGGCTCGGGAAACCTTAATTATTGAGACATTTGCGAAATTGTTTGGGTGTGGCAAATTTCTGAGTGAAACTCTAAGTTGAAAGGGTAGGGTGGTAGGAGACACTTGAACCTGGAAGCTCAGATGAAGCCTAAAAATTTTGCAGTGCTAGCATGAAATTGCTTGATTGTATGATTGTTTGAAAAACATGCTTGATTTGTTTATATATATGTCATATGAAACCAAATCCTATATCCAAGAACAAGCAAGAACCTAAAAGCATAAGCTGTTAGGCCACTAAACAAATCAAGAACTTAGAAATATGAATCTAGAGTCATGATAGTATGAACGTTTGATGAAGCAAATATTGTAACACCCCAACCCCCAAGAGATAGGTTTAAGCTCAACCATAGGGCGGGTTGGGTCCTACGTTACATTTATAAGTATACAACTTGCATCTTAGTTTCTTTATTCTAACACTTAATGAAATACTCATAAGTACACTTCCCTTGAGTTTAATATTCAATAAGATAATACAAGTGAATAAAGGAAAACTTCAAACTCTTTATTTATTCAAAATAAAGAAATACATTGTTGAATTCATATCATCAAAAGAACAAGTACATAACTCTAAAATTTAAAAGTAAAAATTCAACGAAAGTCAAATGAATCTAAAGTAGGCAACATGCCCTTACATTGAAAATAAGAAACTTTCAAAAAAAATAAAAATAGAAACTTTCTAAATGTAGCTACTATCAGGTTTCTATTGCCATCATATTCAATTTTCTGAAAATGATAAAAGAGAGGGGTAAACACATAGCCCAGTGGATCATTCATCAAACTATTAATTTACTAATGCAAAGCAAAAGTTATATCCAATTTCAATCACTTACAAGCATTAAACGTTTCAAACAATATCTTGTTAGTGTTGTATATTTGACCAAAAGGGGTTTTTAATCCCTTGATGTTTTTCATTAAAATACTCCTATTCGGGGATGGAATCACAATTCATCTTGTCACATTACATTGGAAATAAGGATCACATGTCCCCATTTCAAGTATTTTAAAACACATCCACACTCAGTGATGTTACCCATATACACAAAGTATATGTAAAGAACACCCATAGCATCACTTAGACTATTATGATGGTATAGGTTCTTATCTTCACTTCTGATATTTAAATTCAAATAAATGTGAAACAAGATTATAATAATTAATATCAGAATTTAAATTATCAAGAGAACATAAAAAACACAAATAACATGCTAGAAAACTCAAAAATAAGCCTAAGCATAGTTTGTAAGCATGTTATACTATTGTGCATGAATTAAAAATATAAAAACATGCTAGCTGAAATTCAAACATGATCAAACATGCTTCAAACTAAAATTTAAACATGCTGAAATTTATAAAATAACATGATAAAAAGAACTAAAAACATTAATGCACTAAAGGCTTGAACTAGTAAAATAGGAGTTCTAGAAATTCCTTCCACCTTAGTTGTTTGTTTGTAGAAAATTCGTCAAAGGTTCCCTTCTTCTATGTACTTCTAGAAAAACCAGCAACTTCAAGAATATAAAAGAAATCTAAAACCTTAAATTCTCTTTAAAAATCACTCAAGAACACAAGAGGGTGAGAAGAGGTTGCCAAGAAGAGGGCTAGGATAAGCTAAGAGGGAAGTGTCAACTCTTTGCTTTGGGATGAGATGAATGTGAGCATGAGTGGGTTTATATAGAGTTTCATGAGCATTAGAGGATGGTTTGGGCATGCTCACACTAGAAAACCTTTCCATTCCTTTATGGGGACCTTTTGGAATGCATAGATTGAGTGCGTAGACGATTTAGAATGTGGGCGATTTGGTTTTCAATTCCTAGTATGAAAATAAGATATAAGCTTTATTTGATTTCCTATTTATGTTTGAACACAAAAAGGGTTTAGAATACTTAATATTCTTTGTTTAAAAGTTAATCTAGGTGTGATATTGTGAGAAAAACAACTTTCCATTATGTTTTGGTAATTGATTCCTTTTCTTATGCACACCAAATTAACAAGATTTGACCATCTTCTATTTTGAATTAGAAACTTCTAACCTTGTTCCTAAGATGTTTAGAAACATTTTTCAGCAAATTCTATTGTTGGATTAGAAACTTCTAATCTTGTTCCTTGGGTGTTTAGAAACATTTTTCAGCCATTTCTATTCTTGAATTAGAAACTTCTAATTTGGATTATTTGGGATGTTTTTGGTGTGTAGAACATGGTGTATATGATCAGATCATGGTGCACATGGAATCATTTATTCATGGGTTCTTAATACTAAGTGGGATGTCTCATAGGGGTGGCATACCTAATCATTTTAATGGCATATCGGATCATTCTACATGAACTCAAATAAAGGAAATGTCCAATGGAGCTTAGGGTAGGATGAGGGTATACATGATCATGGTGTTCCACCCATGTGACTTGCACATGCTTAGGGTGGTCATGACTTCATGGGTTCACAAAAATTAAATAAAAATTAATATCTCCTTATTTACAAGGAATTATGATTTATAACCTATAGTTTTAGAATCACATGAATGTAATGAAAATTTTAAGGTATAGTTTGGCAGAAGGTGATTTTTCCTCAAAAACTTTCCTTATTTAAGACCCACTGATGTCACTAGGCAAATGAAAATTCAAATCTTGGTCGATTGTCTTGATTTTTGGATCTGTCATTTATTTTTTTAGTTCATGTCATTCCGTTTTATTTTGGGTCATTTTGATTTCCCGAAGTATCCTAAATGCCAATTCTTTCCAAATTTGGACCCCTTGAAGGGAGTTTGGCAAATGAAAACCCTAATCTTGACCATTAGTTCTAATTTTTGGATATGTTGTCCAATTAGTTGGTTCATATCACTTTACTTCGTTTCAGGTTGTTTTGGGTCCCGAAGGGTCACCAAATGAGACTTTTGGACACCTGCCAAATTTAGCCGCGAAATGAACTTGATTTTATTTTGCACCTAATTTCACTAAATTGATCTTGAATTTTATTTAATTAAATATAGAGTTTTTAGGGTATTACAAATGCTAACACTCTTTTCGATTTATAGACAATGGTTCGAACAAGAAGATACGCTACTCGATCCACCACTTCTGACAAGATAGAGCAGGGGGATCAGGAAATACCTATTGGCATGGAGGCTCGAATGGAAAATATGATAAACAAAGTTGCTCGGAGGGTTATGGACCAATTGATGAGGGCTCTACCCCTTATACTCCCTCAAGTAGTTCCTTAGCCTCAAATACCTGAACCCATCCCAGTTCAACAACCAGCACCTGTTGCCCAAGCTCCTGAACGTCAGAGGGCTCAAGAGGATCAAGATGATGAGAAACAGAGGAAGACCCTGATGGAGCTACAGAAGCTTCACCCTCCACATTTTGAAGGTACAACTAACTGTATCATAGCAGACCACTGGTACCAAGAGATGAAGGAGCATCTGAACATGTTGAAGGTAACTGGGTCAGGAAGGGTAGCACTAGCCACACACCACTTCAAGGAACCGGCCAGAAGTTGCTGGCTTATAATGAGGAAGGATCCTAATACAAATGTTGATTCTATAAGCTAGGAGAAATTTATGGAGATCTTTTAGGAAAAGTTCTTTATGGAGGTAACCTTGAACAAGCTATAGGAGGATTTCATTTGGTTGAACTAGAGAGAGATGATTGTAGCTGAGTATGAAAGAAAGTTCACTGAACTAGTCAAATTCTCGCCAAATCTGATTAGGGAGGAAAGAATGAAGGCCAATCGATTCGCACAGGGTCTCAAGATGGAGATCCGAAAGATAGTAAAGACTCTGGGCCTAAAGACCTATAAAGATATTGTGGAAAATACCCTAACTCTAAAACAAGAAATCAACTTGGAACAACGAATGAGAGAAAGAATAAAAGGTCCAAGAATGAAAAAGATCACAAGTCTCAAAAGAAAAATAAGAATGCTAGAAAAGTGCCACAGAAATAGGGGCAGACCATGAGTGAATTTAAAGAACAAGCAAGGAAGTAAGGGCTGTGCTATGTGTGCAGACAGAAGGGTTATCTTGCTAGGGATTGCCCAACTACTCTTGCTCAGGTTCTTCAGCAGCAACCACCACAGGGAGGAGGTCAGAACGGTCGCCCTCAAGGGAGGCAACAACAACAAAATGTTAATCAAGGGCAAAACTAGGACCATGGGCAGAACCAGGCCAGAATGTTTACTGTTGAGGCTTCGGAAGACTAGGACCTTATAGTGGAAGGTACATTTCATTTGTTTAATGTTGCTGTGAGAATTTTGTTTGACTTGGGTGCTTCTAAGTCTTTTATCTCTAAAGAACTAGCTGATAGGTTACAGCTTGTGACAAAAATACTACCCGTAACTTTGAATGTGTCCACACCAATAGGGACCATTATGACTTCAAATGGAATATGTAGTTGTGACCTAAGGTTCGGGGATAAACTCTTAACAATTAATTTATGTGCCTTACCTTTTTATGGCTATGATGTTATCTTGGAGATGGATTGGTTAGACCGGTACCAAACCCAAATAGATTTTCCTAAAAGACAAGTGATCATAACCCTACTTTCGAGGGAGATTTATGGAATCAATGGAGATATGCGGAGACTACTGAAGAGTCCAACGATAGCTATGATGAATTGCTTAAGGTAGAAAAATGAGTTTGAGGAACTCTTTGAAGAAGACCCTGTTGAATTGAAGAGGATACAAGACCTAGCAGTGGTTAGTGAGCACGAGGATGTGTTCCCAGACAACTTACCGGGACTACCACCTACTAGAGAATTAGAGTTCCAGATTGAATTCCACCCGAGAACCAACCCTATAGCCATACCTTAATGGCACTAGTAGAACTGATTGAGTTGAAGTCTCAACTCGATGAGCTCTAGCAAAAAGGATTTATCAGGCCAAGTAAATCACCCCGAGGAGCTCTAGTATCGTTTGTAAAAAAGAAGGATGGTTCTATGAGACTTTGTGTCAATTATCAGAAGCTAAACCAAGCTATAGAGAAGAATAAGTATCCTTTGCCAAGGATTGATAACCTATTTGATTAATTGAGAGGAGTCACTCATTTCTCAAAGATTGATTTTAGGTCGGGATATCACCAGTTGAGAATCAAGGAGTTTGGCATACACATGATTGCTTTTAGAACAAGATATGAACACTTTGAGTTCACCGTGATGCCCCTTGGTTTAACCAATGCCCTAACAACCTTCATGGATTTGATGAATCGAGTGTTTGGACAATATCTTGACCAGTTTGTGGTGGTATTCGTAGATGACAAACTAATCTACTCCAAGTCAGAGGCTGCACACTTAAAACGCTTGCAGATATTGTTGGAGATCCCCAGAAGACATCAATTATATGCCAATTTCAGCAAGTGTGAATTCTGAATGAAAATGGTCAAGTTCTTTGGTCACGTAGTATTAGCAGAAGGCATCCCTGTAGACCTAGAGAAGGTGAAAGTTGTCATGGATTGGAAACAACCTAAAACAGTTACAGAGATTAGGAGTTTCTTAGGCCTAGCTGGATACTATAGAAGGTTCATCTAAGATTTCTTTAAACTAGCAGAGTCTATAACGAAGCTAACCAGGAAGGGAGTTAACTTCGAGTGGGATGAGAAGTGTGAACAATCATTCGAAGAACTGAAGAAGAGATTGATTTCGATCCCTGTCCTAGTCACTCCAACCTACAGTGTTACCTATACCCTCTATACTGATGCTGCGCTAAGTAGACTTAGAGCAGTGTTGATGCAAGAGAGACAAGTAGTCACTTATGCCTCGCAACAACTGAAGGTCCATGAGAAGAATTACCCTACTCATGACCTAGAATTAGCGGCCATTGTATTCACCTTGAAGATTTGGAGACACTTCTTCTATGGTGAGAAATTTGATTTCTTTCAAATCAAAAGAGCTTGAGGTACATCTACACTCAGAAAGAGTTGAACCTCAGGTAACATAGATGGATGGAGTTCCTGAAAGACTATGATTTCCAACTATACTACCATCTGGAGAAGACCAGTGTAGTAGCTGATGCTTTGAGTAGAAAGTTCAATAAACAAAGGGAAAAAAGGGCCAGATGTACCAGTTGATTGAAAACTTTAAATTGGGGATACCTCTAATGACAAGCAAGCCTACCTCTACAACATGTCTTGCAAATTGGATCTACTACATTAGATCAGGGAGGAACAGAGGCAAGACAAGTGGCTTGTAGGTCTGATAGAAGGAGTTGAACAGGGTAAGCATTCTGACTTTAGGTTAGATGTTGAAAATATCCTAAGATTTGGGGAGAGAATCTGTGTACCTCAGAATGGACAGACTAAGTAGAGCATACTGGATGAGGCTCATCAAACCAAGTATACAATGTATCTAGGTGGAGATAAGATGTATCGAAACCTCACAAAGACTTACTGGTGGAGAGGAATGAAGAGGGACGTAGCTAAACATGTTGCCAAATACTTAACCTGTCAGCAAGTGAAAGTAGAATACTAGAAACCCTCTGGAATGTTGCAATCATTCCCTATCCCTGCATGGAAGTAGGATAACATTGATATGGACTTCGTCAGTGGTTTACCCAAGAGCCAGAAAGGAGAAGACATTGTTTAGGTGATTATGGATCGTCTCGCTAAAGTAGCTCATTTCTTGCCAATCAGATCCTCAGACCAAGTTAGTAAGCTAGGAGAACTCTACGTAAAAGAGATAGTAAGACTTCATGGTGTGCTTAAGACGATTGTATCTAACAGAGATTCTCGCTTCAAATCTTAGTTCTGGTAGAGTCTACAGAAAGAGTTGCGCACTAAACTCACCATGAGTACTGCTTTTCACCCTCAAATAGTTGCGCACTAAACTCACCATGAGTATTGCTTTTTACCCTCAAATAGATGGTAGTCTGATAGAGTTATCCAGACCTTGGAGGATATGTTGAGATCATGTGTTCTGGACTTTAAAGGAAATTGGAGAAAACACTTACGCTTGGCAGAGTTTGCCTATAACAACAGTTATTAGGCAAATATTTGTAACACCCTAACCCCTATATCTTTAAGCAGTGTACATTGCCACCGTTCTATAGACAATGGACTTAACAAAATGGTGGGTCGGGCCGGTGCTACATTACAAGAGGTACACACTCGTTCTTTTCTTTTCAATATCTCGTGCCTTTTTATAAAATTCAAGAATACAAAACTTTCAATAAAATCAAGGCAAATTAAAAGACATAAAGAAATTCAAACTATTTTATTCATAATAGAAATTTAGAGTACTAAACTCTTCAAAAAAAAATAACTAATTGTTACAGCAGAAGACTTCAAATACTTTTCAATAGAAAAACATAAAAACTTTAGGCAACATGCCCTAAAAATTCTAAAAAATTTAATACTGTAGAAACTTTCTAAGAAACTATCTATATTCAATTGCTCCAGGGGTTCATGTTCCTAAAAAATAAGAAAGGAAGAATGAACACAAAACCCAGTGGATCCTTTTCGAACAACCATCTTTCATATTCAAACTCATAATACAATCATAATTCAAACACTTGAAATCATTATGCGTTTCAAACAACAATTTGTTCAAGTTGAGTCTTAGACCAAAAGGACCTTTAATTCCTTGATGCTCTTTACTAAGTAAATAGGGCCCACTCAGCATCAACCCGTTAGTGGCATGTGTCGGCATCAACCCGTTACACATGGTGACCCACCAATGGTACACGACCCTCAAGTACTTAGGTTTGAAAACCATATAACCTAACTCATATGAAAAGAACATCCATAGTGTTGCCTTGACCACTATGATGGTACGTGGTTATTATCACCGTCGTCTTTCATTAATTATCATATCATGATCTCATAAAATAAACTTCAGAATATGAAATCCAACTAAAATTTAGAATGTACATAGTCAATCCATGAAACACTCGTAAAACATGCATCATACTTAAATTTTAAAGCCTAAGCATGATGCTAACATGGCATGGATGATATGATTGCTCAAACATGAATCAAAACTGAAATATTGAAATAAACATTTAAAATTTTAGAACTGAAATTAAAAATCTTTGAATTCAGTGAAAAACATACAAACAATGAGCATGCCATGAATTCAAATAAGAATAGAAGGGTGTTCTAGAAATCACTTCCACCTTGTGACACTTTCTTTCGGAATTTCGACAGCAATTCCCCCCACGACTTGTGCCAATGAAAATTGCCCAATTTAATTCCCTAATTCGAGAGCTTCTCACACACACAAAAAGGGAAAGATGGGAAAAAGGTGCCAAGAAGAAGGCTTTGAGAAAACAAGAGGAGCATTCAACTCTTATTTTTTGGAATGAATGAAATTATGAACCTAGGAGGGTTTATATAGGTTTTTCAAGGGAGAAAATTAGAAAGTTTTGTGTCCTTTTTTGAATAAAATACCCTAATTCTCCCTAATTTCGTACTTTCTAATTTTTGAAGCAAAATGAGTATTTTTCAGAATTTCTTTGAATTTTAGAAATATTTTTCAGAATTTAGAAACTATTTTTCAGAATTTTCAGATTTTTTCGTATTTTTTGTTATTTTTTCGATAATTTTCGTAATTTAAATTTTGGATTTTATCTGGTTCTTCGAATTTTCCTCAAGACACGCATTCAAATTTGATTGGAGCGGTTGGATTAATCTGGGATAAATCAATAGAATTCGGATTCTCGACCTCAGCCGTTAGATTTTCTCGAGTGCATCAACGATCGCGATCTAATCGAACTACTTTGATCTAAACCGTCGATGATCCTCGAGCGCATCAACGTTCGGGATCTCGCAACGCGGCTTCGATTTCAACCATCAGATGATCCTCGATCATAGTGTGCGAATCTGATTTCACGATCAACGAACTCATTTTTGGCCGCACGATCATCTTCGAGTTACGTACTTGGATCTTTGGCCGTTTGATCTTGCTGATTTGGTGCGCTCGTGCATACATGCGGATCTGATCTTGGCCATAGGATCGTGAGATCAAATTCCAGATCTACGGTTCACAGTATTTTGAGTTTGTTTTTGATTTTTCAATTGAATTTCTTGCTTTTTTTTCAGATTTTTTTTCCAAATCTCGATCACAATTAACTTTCTATTCCTGTTTTCATAAAAAAAATTACACATATCCTTGTATTTTTGGCTATGATATCCCATTTTATGCATTATGTTCATATATTTTCTTCCAAAAATCCACTAAATTGATTTTTATTCCACATTTGGGTAAACTATGACTTGCCAAAATTTTCATTTGTCAATTCTGTATAATTTTCTAAGTAAAAATTCAAATTTTATATGAGATTTTCAAGATGTTACAGTATTAAGATGGTTCCATATGAGATTCTTTATGGAAGGCCTTGTAGATCACCAACCTGTTGGGCTGAGCTTGAAGACCATGTGTTGACTGGGCCAGACTTGGTGTGAGAAATGAACAACTAAGTCAAACTAATCCAGAAGTGGTTAATTACAACTCATAACCATAAAAAGAGCTATGTTGACAAAAGAAGGAGACCACTAGAGTTCCAAGTTGGGGACAAGGTGTTTCTAAGAATCAGTCCTCACAAGGGCATCAAGAAGTTCGTGTTCAAGGGGAAGCTATCACCAAGATTTGTCAAATTCTTTGAAATACTTAGAAGGACTGGGGAATGCACTTATGAGTTGGGCCTACCCAATCAAATGACCTCAGCTCATAACGAATTTGGTGTATCTATGTTGAGAAAATATGAGCCAAATCCTTCTCACATCATCCACCGGGAGGAAGTAACCATCCAGTATGATTGTACTGACGAGAAACCAACTGTTAGAATCCTTGACCACAAACTATATAACCTAAGAACTGAGGATATTCCCTTAGCTAAAGTATTGTGGAAACATCATAGGGTAGAAGAACCTACCTGGGAGCTACAAAGTGAAATGAAGACAAAATATCCTCATCTGTTCACTAGGAATCCTTAATGATGTACAAATTTTGCGGATGAAATTTTTCTAAGGAGGGTAGGTTGTAATACCCTAAAAAAATCCTGTAATTAATAAAATGAGAAATTCAATATCAATTTGATGAAATTTGGGTAAGAAATGAAATTGGGTCCATTTCAGGGGCAAATTTAGCAGGTCCAAAATCCTCATTTAGTGACCCTTAGGACTCAAAATGACTTGAAATTTTATGAGATGACATGAACTAATCAACTAGACAACAAATCTAAAAATCATCCCAATTGGCCAAGAGTTGGATTTTCATTTGCCTAATACCCCTTAGTGGAGTCTAAATTAAGAAAGTAAATGAAATGAAGATCATCCTAGTCAAAAAATGGTTTGAAAATATGTATTAGTCCTAAATTCTTATTATATAAGGAGATATGAATTTTTCTTAAATTCATATGGACCCATGAATGCATGACCACCCACAAATGATCAAGTGCACCCATAGCCCATACATCCCAAAATCGGCCACATGTGTGAGTATGAGTGTGCACACATGTGAAGGAACCCAATTAGAAGTTTCTAAAAGTTTAATCTATGCTCATAAGGGAACCCTAACTTTCACACACAAGAAGAAACCAAAGAAATAAGAACAAGAAATCTTCCTAAACCCAAAAACACGTTATCTTGGTGCCAAGTGTAAGGATTACCATCATATCCTTGAACTTCAAACCCTAGCCATCCCCTTGTGAGTTGTGTGCAAACCTAGCCGTCACACATAAGGGAAAACCCTAATCAAAGTTTTCAAAATCGTGGGCCCCTTGTGTCTTGAAAAATCTATATAAAACCCCCTTGTGCACACTTGTTCTTTATCCCAAAACAAAGAGTTGACACTTCCCTCTTTGCTTGTTCTAGCCCTCTTCTTGGCAACCCCTTTTTCTTTTCTTGTTTTCTTAAGTGATTTTCAGAGAGAAGTTAGGATTTGAGATTTCTTTTACATTTTTGAAGTTGCTGGTGGTTCTTGAAGTGCATAGAAGAAGGGAACCTTCGCCGGATTTTCTTCAAACAAACAACTATGGTGGATGAGATTTCTTACACTTCTACTTTGCTAGTTTGAGTTTCTAACATGTACATGCATCTTTTATTTTCAGTTTGCATGTATGCATGTTTTAAGTATTCGTGACACCATGCCATGCCTAGTTTTCATGCTTAGGTTTAGTTTGAATTGCGAAGCATGCTATGTATTATTTTCATGTTTTTTTAAAATGTTTTATTCTTAATTTTACCATTTTGATTTTGGATTCATGAATATGTGAGAATTAAGTTTAAGACTTTAAAGTTTATGAACCATGTACTGTCATAGTAATCTAAGTGATGCTATGGGTGTTCTTTACATATATTAAGTGTATATGGGGATCATCATTGTGTGTGGATGGGTATAGCCCAAAATACTTGGAATGTGGATATAAGATCCTTATTCCAATGGAATATGACAAGATGAATTATCTTTCCATCTAAGAGTGTAGTATTTTGATAAGAACATCAAGGGATTATGTAATAATCCCACATCGACTGGACCTTTGAGTTGAGACTGGGCTATGAGTGCATACGCAGGTATTCACTAGTGCCGAAGCCTTTTGGGGATGGCTCAAGTTCGAGTGTCTCCAGCAACAAAACCCCCATGGTGTGTCTGTGGCTAAATGGGGACAATATCGTCATGTAGTGGGACCTGGTGTGTTACAAAATGTATCAAAGTCGCCTCTAAGTGTAACGGGTGTGCATCTCGAGGACAAGATGGCCTCCAAGGGGGTTGGATTGTAATAATCCCACATTGGCTTGACCTCAGAGTTGAGACTGGGCTATGAGTGCATATGCGGGTGTTCACTAGTGTTGAGGCCTTTTGGGGGTGGCTCGAGTTCGAGTCTTTCCAGGAACAAAACCCCCATGGTGTGTGTGGCTAAGTGGGGACAATATCATCATGTAGTGGGACCCGGTGTATTACAAAATTTGTAATACCCTAAATCCTCTATACTCAATTAAATAGAATTTATCATTTATTTAGTGAAATTTGGGTGCAAAATGAAACCGAGCTCATTTTAGGGCTAAATTTGGCAGGTTTTCGAAACTCTCATTAAGTGCCCCTTAGGGACCCAAAACAACTTTAAATGAAGTAAGGCGACATGAACCAACTAAAGGGACAACATATCAAACAATTAGAATAATTGGTGAAGGTTAAGGTTTTCATTTGTTAAACGCCCTTCAGGGGGTCCAAATTAGAAATAATTGTCATTTAGGTACTTCAGGGGATTGATATGACATGAAATGAAACAGAATAACATGAACTAAATAATGAATGACATATCCAAAAATTATAACAATTGGTTGAGGTTAAGGTTTTCATTTGCCAAACGCCCTTCAGAGGGTCCAAATTAGAAAGAATTGTCATTTAGGGTACTTCGGGGGATCGAAATGACTCGAAATGAAATGAAATGACATGAACTAACAAAATGATTGACATGTCCAATAATTAGAATAATTGGCCAAGACTTGGATTTTCATTTGCCTAGTGACCTCAGTGGGTCTTAAATAAGGAAAGTTTTTAAGGGAAAATCAACTTGGGCCAAACTACACCTTAAAATATGCATTAGGTTCATGTGATTCTAAAACTATAGGATATAAATCATAATTCTATGTAAATAAGGATATATTAATTTTTATTTGATTTTTGTGAACCCATGAAGTCATGGCCACCCCTAACATGTGCAAGTCACAGGGGTGGAATGCCATGATCATGTGCACCCTACCCTACCCTAAGCTCCATGCGACGTGTCCATTATTTGAAAGTATGAAGAATGATCTCATGTGCCATTGTAAATGATCAAGTATGCTCACACCTATAGAAACTATGAAGAAAGATTCCATGTGCCAAGATAAATGATCATGTATACTAAGGTTACATGTAAAATGTCTCATAAGTGTGTGTGTGGGCACACATGTGACAAACCCAAGATAGAAATTTAATGAGAGTGGCTGATTTAAAGAGATATAGAGAGATTCCTTCACCTAGAAAAAAACTAGAAAATAGAAACTTGCCTCATACTCACATGTGGTGCAAAAAGGGAGAGAATCCAAGGGAAATAAGAAACATTCCAAAGCTTTGTTTTTGTGCACTCATATTAGAAACTTATTTGATTTTATGAATCGCAATATACTAAAATGTTTCCCTACTAATAGAGGACGTCCAAGAGAAATTAGAATGTATTCTAAACCTTTAATTGTGTTCATACACATAAAAGAAACAAATAAGGTTCAAAGATTTTGCTCACACTTGGATTAGAAACCTTCGTGGTCCTACTTGCCAACCATGAGCACACTTGCCTTTCTCACCCAAACCATCCCCTTATGAGTTTGGAAACATGCCCAAACGTGGTGAGCTTCCCTATCTGCCCTAGATGCGCCCCTTGTGCTCATGAACACTTATAAATACCCCCTCTTGCTCACATTCATCTCATCCCAAAGCAAAGAGTTGATACTTCCCTTTTTGCTTGTTCTTGCTTTCTTCATGGCACCTCTTCTAATTCTCTTTTCTTTCTTGTGTGAGAAGTTCTTATTTTAGTGTTTTAAAGAGTTGTTGAAGTATTTTTTGATGGTGGTTAGAAGTTCTAAAAGTGGTGGATAAGGGGAACTTTTGCCAAATTCTACAAAGAAACTCGAATTAAGGTGGAGGGGATTTCTTAAACTTCTACTTTGCTATTTTAAATTTTTAGCATGTTCATGCTCATTTAAATTCTAATTTTTAGCATGTCTTATTTTAGTTTTAGTATGTTTAATCATATTTTAATTTTAGTTAGCATGTTTTTATGTTTTAATCATTCATGAGAGCATGCCATGCTTAGAATCCATGTTTAAGATTTAATTCAATGTTTCAAGCATGCAATGTAATGTTGCTTTCTTGGTTGTTTAAAATTCTGATATTTACAGTTTGAAGTTTTTTTTTGATTATGTGATTCTTAAATATAAGAAAGTGAAGATAAGAACCACGTACTGTCATAGTGACCTGTATGGGTGCTATGGGCGTTCTTAACACATGCTTGGAGTGTGTGGTTGCGAGGCGCAACTAAGGAATACTTGGTATGTGGCATCTAATGGAAAGTAACAAAGAAATGTCTTTTCACCCTAAAGAGGGGTATCTAAATTAAAAACATCAAGGGAGTCAAACCCATTTCAGTTTTAACGTCAATTACAAGCAAAAAAGTTGCTTGAATCACTTAATGCATGATAGTGTTTGAATTTGGATGTGCTATTCATTTGAAATAGTAACTTAGTTGTTTAATGAATGATCCACTAGGCTATGTCCTCACCCCTTCCTTTTATTTTTTAGGAAATTGACTTGAATCACGAAGGCCATGGATATTAGATTATTTATAAGTGTTGAAAGTTCTATTTTAAGGGCATGTTGCCCAAATTTTGAATTTAAGACTTCTGCTGAATTTTATTTATGTTTTGAAAGTTATGTACTCAAGTTTTGATTTAAGAATGTAACTTTCTTTATTTTATTTGAATAAATAAAGAGAGTTTGAAGTATTCCTTTATCTAATTGTATAGCCTTATTGAATTGAAATTTAATATATTTTGGTGTATCCATGCACGTTTTCAATAAGTGTTTAAATAAAGGAATTAAGATGCTAGTTGTATAGTTGTAAATGTAACATAGGACCCAACCCGCCTTGTGGTTGAGTTTAAACTTGTTTCTAGGGGGTTGGGGTGTTACAAAGGTGGTATCAGAGCCTAGGTATTAGTTGTTGGGCCAAAATTAGAAAGTTTCCTCTGACACCAAAGGTGGTATCAGAGCCTAGGCTTTAGGAGCCTTGGACTAAAATTAGAAAGTCAATCAGTGGCTGCTTGACTAGAATTAGAAACTCAAATTAGGGTTTCACTTTGAATTGAATCGAATCTTGAATGCCTTGGGCTAGAATTAGAAAGTCAATCAGTGGCTGTTTGACTAGAATTATAAACTCAAATTAGGGTTTCACTTGGAATTGAATTGAATCTTGAATGCCCTACCTTCTATTTTTGAAATTGAAAAACATTTTAGAAAATGTTTTCAAAAAGGAAGTATATGTTTTTGAAATGTTTTGTTTGGATACAAAGACTACAAGTTAAGCTGATAGTGGGTAAGCCTTGTCCCGAGTAAAGCTAAACATTGAAAGGGAGGAGGGTTATCCCGCCCTAGAAAGCATGGTTGCTAAGCACACTTCGGTCTCGCCACCCAATCTAGAGGTTGTCCCACCAACTTATACGAGTGGTCTGACTTGAAGAATACCCTGACTTTCTATAAAAGAAAATTAGAAGGTGAAAAATTAGAGCAAGAAACTGTTTAAAAGTCGAAAAAGATGCCAAAGGCGGTGTTTTGACTAGACATAGGTTGTAAGTTTACCAGTTTGAAAACATGGGTCTTGGGGATTGACCTAAGGTAAAGACATGGGTGCAGCCATGGGTGGCACAGTGGATCAAAAGCATAAATCTCTAGGACATAGGCTAGAGATTGAAACTTGTTTGAAAACAAAAAATTGTTTGATCAGGACACAGGACCGGGAAGCTTTTTTATCTTTTGGTTTCTATGTAGTATGGGATGCATAGGAATTCAGGGATATGGAGGAAGCCTAGACTCAGAGAATGATGGACCATGTGTGGCGAATGATCGGTAACTCTGGCAGAATAGGTTTCTCTATGCTCGCTGGTATGGGACAATGGAGTATAGTGAGCTCAGAAACCTTAGTTATCGAGCATTTTGCAAAATTGTTTGGGTGCGGCTCTGTTCTGAGTGGAAACCTAAGTGGAAGGGGTAGAGTGGTATGAGACACTTGAACCTAAAAGCTTAGGTGGAAGCTTGGAACCTTTAGGTCACAAGCTTAGGTGGAAGCTTGAGACCAAATCCTGTACCCATGCATGAAAAGAACCTAGAAGAAAAACCTTTAGGTCACAAAACAAATCGAGAATCTAGAGACATGAATCTAGAGTTATGATAGTATGAATGTTTGCTAAAACAAATATTAACGTTGAAAAGATGAGCCGAGAAGAGTTCAAGGATGTCTTCCACGAAAATTTTTTCCCAGAGACGATACTGTGGAAGCTGCAAGAGGACTTCATCAGGTTGAATTAGAAGGACTTGACTATAGCTGAGTACGAGAGAAAGTTTATTGAATTGGATAATTTCTCTCGAGAGTTGATCTAAGAAGAAAGAATGAAAGCTAATTGGTTTGCTCAAGATCTCAAGATTGAGATTCAAAAAAGTGATTATGACTCTAAGCTTAAAGACATATAGGGATCCTAGGGCATGAACTCAACTTAGAACAGAGGTTGAGAGGAAATAACAAGAGGCCTAGTAATGAAATAGAGAACCCAAAGGCCTAGAAAAAGAATAGGAGTACTGGGAAGGTACCACAAACCTAGAAATAGGGGCAAAATAAAGATGAACTAAAAGAATAGGTGAGGAAGCAAAGACTGTGCTATGTGTGCAAGTAGAAGGGTCATGTAGCAAGAACTGCTCGACTATACCCGCCTAGGCTCCTCAGCCACAAAATTCTCAGGGAAGAGGTCAAATTGATCATTCTCAGGGAACAACAACAAAATGCCAACCAGGGGCATACTCTGGTCGTGGGTAGAACAAGGCTAGAGTGTTTGCTGTTGAGGCTCAAGAAGATCAAGACCTACCCTAGAGACCCTAGCATAAAAAAAATATTAGGAGAATTGATTAGCCCTTTATTTAAAATTGCTATAGGTTAGCATTTATGGGTTTTAAGCTTTGATAAGGTTTTGTACCTATTATTTTCAATAAATAAAATTTATTCCCTTAAGAATCTTTGTTATTACATTTTGAAGGTTCAAAATAGAAAGTTTGGGAATAGAAAGTGTTGGTAATAACCCGAGGCCTGCCATGTGGTCGAGTCCACTGAGATGGAGGTGGGGTATGACAAAGAAACTTTGACCTTCAAATAGATTGAGAACTTTAGGTTGGGTATGACCATAAATGAAAAATGAGCCTATCTCTATAACATATCTTGCCCACTGAATCTTTTGCAATCAGTTTGGGGGTGAATGGCTCACAAGCCTAATAGAAGAAATTGAATAAGATAAGCATACCGACCTTAGGTTAGATGCTGAGGATACCCTAAGACTAAGGGAGAAAACACTATATGGGTAATTGCAGATCTTCTCACTAAAGTGGCTAATTTTTTCTAACCAGATCCATATTAAGTCCGTAAGTCTGAGAGAGTTACCT
Source organism: Tinospora cordifolia (assembly GCA_030144865.1). NCBI lineage: Eukaryota > Viridiplantae > Streptophyta > Magnoliopsida > Ranunculales > Menispermaceae > Tinospora > Tinospora cordifolia. The sequence continues at coordinate 36,131 of JAJIYU010000910.1, forward strand.
AGACACTAGAGGTTATGTTGAGCTCTTGTGTCTTAGTTATTAAAGGAAATGGGAGAAAGTACGAAACTTACCCCTCTCACATCATCCACTAGGAGGAAGTGAATATTCAAGGTAATGTTACTTACGAGGAAGCACCAGTTAGAATCTTCAACCATAAAGTACGTAGTCTACGAAAAAAGGATATCCTGTTAGTGAAGGAACTGTGGAAACATCACAGGGTGGAAGAAGCTACCTAGGAACTCGAAAGTGAGATAAAAACTAAGTATCCACATCTATTCACTAAAAATCCTTAGTTACGTACAAATTTCGAGGATGAGATTTTTTTAAGGAGGGTAGGTTGTAAAACCCTAAATTCTCTATAGTCAATTAAATGAAATTTATCATTTATTTAGTGAAATTTGGGTACAAAATGAAATCTAGCTCATTTCGAGGCTAAATTTGGCACGTTTCCAAAACTCTCATTTAGTGCTACTTAGGGACCCAAAACAACTTGAAATGAAGTAAGGTGACATGAACCAACTAAGGGGACAACATATCAAAAAATTAAAATAATTGGTCAAGGTTAATGTTTTCATTTGCCAAACACCCTTTAGGGCATCCAAATTAGAAAGAATTGTCATTTAAGATACTTCAGGGGATCAAAATGACCTGAAATGAAACGAAATAATATTAATTAACAAAATGAATGACATATCCAAAAATTATAACAATTGGTTGAGGTTAAGGTTTTCATTTGCTAAACGCCCTTCAGGGGGTCCAAATTAGAAATAATTATCATTTAGGGTACTTTGGGGGACCAAAATGATTTGAAACAAAATGAAATGACATGAATTAACAAAATGAATGACATATCCGAAAATCAGAACAATTGGCTTAGATTTGGATTTTCATTTGCCTAGTGACCTTAGTGGGTCTTAAATAAGGAAAGTTTTTAAGGGAAAATCACCTTGGTCCAAACTATACCTTAAAATGTGCATTAGGTTCATGTGATTCGAAAACTATAGGATATAAATCATAATTCTCTGTAAATAAGGAGATATTAATTTGTATTTGATTTTTGTGAACCCATGAAGTCATGACCATCCCTAACATGTGCAAGTCACATAGGTGGAACACTATGATCATGTGCACCCTACCCTACCCTAAGCTCCATGGGACGTGTCCATTGTTTGAAACTATGAAGAATGATCCCATGTGCTGTGTAAATGATCAAGTATGCCCACACCTATAGAAACCATGAAGAATGATTCCATGTGCCAAGATAAATGATCATGTATACAAGGTTACATATAAAATGTTTTATAAGTGTGTGTGTGGGCACACATGTAACAAACCCAAGATAGAAGTTTAATAAGAGTGGCTGATTTAAAGAGATATAGAAAGATTCCTTCACCTAGAAAAAAAATTATAAAATAGAAACTTGCCTCATGCTCACATGTGGAACCAAAAAGGGAGAGAATCCAAGGCAAATACGAAACATTCCAAAGCTTTGCTTTTGTGCTCATATTAGAAACTTATTTGATTCTATGAATCACAATATATTAGAATGTATTCCTACTAATAGAGAACATCCAAGAGGGGTTAGAATGTATTCTAAACCTTTAATTGTGTCCACACACATGAAAGAAACAAATAAGGTTCAAAGATTTTGCTCACATTTGGATTGGAAACCTTAGTGGTCCTACTTGCCAACCATGAGCACATTTGCCTTTCTCACCCAAACCATCCCCTTATGAGTTTGGAAACATGCCCAAACATGGTGAGCTGCCCTAGATGCCCCCCTTGTGCTCATGAATACCTGTAAATACCCCCTATTGCTTCCATTCATCTCATCCCAAAGCAAAGAGTTGACACTTCCCTCTTTGCTTGTTCTTGCCTTCTTTTTGGTACCTCTTCTCACTCTCTTTTCTTTCTTGTGTGAGAAGTTCTTATTTTAATGTTTTAAAGAGTTGTTGAAGTATTTTTTGTTCGTGGATAAGGGGAACCTCTATCGAATTCTACAAAGAAACTCGAATTAAGGTGGAGGGGATTTCTTAAACCTCTACTTTGCTATTTTAAATTTCTAACATGTTCATGATTATTTAAATTCTAATTTTTAGCATATCTTATTTTAGTTTCAATATATTTAAACATATTTTAATTTTAGTTAGCATGCTTTTATGTTTTAATCACTCATGAGAGCATGCCATGCTTAGAATCCATGTTTAGGATTTAATTCTATGTTTCAAGCATGCGATGTAATGTTTTCATGCTTTCTTGGTTGTCTAGAATTCTGATATTTACATTTTAAATTTATTTTATGATTATGTGATTCTTAAATATAAGAAATTGAAGATAAGAATCACGTACTGTCATAGTGACCCGTATCGGTGCTATGGGTGTTCTTAACATATGCTTGGAGTGTGTGGTTGTGGGGCGCAACTAAAGAATACTTGGTATGTGGCATCTAATGAAAAGTTACAAAGAAATGTCTTTCCACCCTGAAGAGGGATATCTAAATTAAGAACATTAAGGGAGTAGAACCCCTTTCAGTCTTATTGTCAACTATAACCAAAAATTTGCTTGAATCACTTAATGTATGAAAGTTTTGAGTTTGGATGTGCTACTAATTTGAAATAGTAACTTAGTTGTTTACGAATGATCCACTAGGCTATGTGGTCGCCCTTCCTTTTTTATTTTTTAGGAAATTGACTTGAATCATGAAGGCCATGGATATTAGATTATTTCTAAGTTTTGAAAGTTCTATTTTAAGGGCATGTTGCCCAAATTTTGAATTTAAGACTTTCGCTGAATTTTATTTAAGTTTTGAAAGTTATATACTCAAGTTTTGATTTAAGAATGTAAATTTATTTATTTTATTTGAATAAATAAAGAGTTTGAAGTATTCCTTTATCTAATTGTACAACCTTATTGAATTGAAATTTAATACATTGTGATGTATCCATGAACGTTTTCAATAAGTGTTTAAATAAAGGAATTGAGATGTAAGTTGCGTACTTGTAAATGTAACAAAGGACCCAACTTGCCTTGTGGTTGTGCTTAAACTTGTTTCTAGGGGGTTGGGGGGTTATAGATTAGAACCCATTTCAGTCTTACTGTCAACAATAACCAAAGATGTTGATTGAATCGCCTAATTGTTTATAAGTGTTTGAATTTGGATGTGCTTTTGATTTGAATTAGCAATTTAGTTGTTTATGGAATGATCCACTGGGTTACATGCTCACCCGTTCTCCTCTTATTTTTTAGGAAATTGAATCATGAAGACTACTGAGTATTTGATAGGATTTTAAATTTGGAAAGTTTATATGTAAGGACACATTGCCCAAGTTTTGATTACTTAAATTAAGACTTCTACTGAATTTAATTTTGTCTCTATTTTGAGTTATGTTGTCTTTCTTTAATTATCTTAAATATTTAAGATTAAAGGCATGTATTTCTCTATTTTATTGAATAAATAAAGATTGGAATATTTCTTTTATCCCCTTGTATTGGTTTTATTAAATTAAAAATTAAATTGTTTGGGTTGTGTGCTCATCATAAATTAATAAGACTTGGGATAATTGAAATAGAATGTGACGCAAGTTGTGTACTTGTAAAAGTAATATGACCTAACCCGCCTTGTAGTTGAGCTTAATTGAAAGTCTCCAGGGTTGGGGTGTTACATCTGTGGATCTGATTGGTAAGAAATGCGCCACTTTGGTGAGATGAACCCCAATCACCCGAACAATGTCTTCTCCTTTCTAATTTTTGGGCAAACCACCGACAAAGTCCATGACAATGTTATCCCACTTCTATTAAGGAATAGGGAATGGTTGTAACATTCCATAGGGTTTTCAATGTTCTACTTTTACTTGTTGACAAGTTAAGCACTTAGACACATGCTTAGCCACATCCCTCTTCATTCTTCTCCACCAGTAAGTCTTTTCGAGGTTTTGGTACATCTTATCTCCACTTGAATGCATCGTATATTTGGTCTGATGAGCCTCTTCCAATATGGTCTGCTTAATTTGTCCATTTTGAAGTACACAGATACTCTCCCTGAGCCTTAAGGTATTCTTAGCATCTATTATGAAACCAATATGCTTACCCTATGCAACTACTTCTATAAGGCTAGTGAGCCACTTGTCTTGCCTTTGCTCCTCCCTAATCTATTGTAGAAGATCTGGTTGGCAAGACATGCTGTAGAGATAGGCTTGTTTGTTATCTAAGGTCACACCTAGCCTAAAGTTCTCAATCAACTGGTATATCTGGCCCTTTTCTTTTTCTTGATTGTTAAACTTTCTACTTAGAGCATCAGCCACTACATTGGTTTTTCCTCGATGGAAGTGTAATTGAAAGTCATAATCTTTAAGGAACTCCATCTACCTACCTCGCCTGAGGTTCAACTCTTTCTGAGTGTAGATGTACTTCAAGCTCTTGTGATCTAAAAACAGATCAAATTTCACACCATAGAGGTAGTGTCTCCAATCTTCAGGGCAAATACAATAGCCGCTAATTCTAGGTCGTGAGTAGGGTAATTCTTCTCATGAACCTTTAGTTGTCGCAAGGCGTAAGCGACTACTTGTCTTCCTTGCATCAATACTGCTCCAAGTTCACTCAACGAAGCATCAGTATAGAGGGTATAGGTAACACCATGGGTTGGAGTGACTAGGACAGAGGCCTTAGTCAATCTCTTATTCAGTTCTTAGAATGATTATTCACACTTCTCATCCCAATCGAACTTAACACCCTTCCTGGTAAGCTTGGTCATAGGTTTAGCTAGTTTGGAGAAATCTTGGATGAACCTTCTGTAGTACCCAGTCATGCCTAAGAAGCTCCTAATTTGTGTAACTATCTTAGGTTGCTTCCAATCCATAACAACTTCCACCTTCTCCGGGTCTACAGACAGGCCTCTTGCCGATACTACGTGACCAAAAAACTTGACCGTCTTCATCTAGAACTCACATTTGCTGAACTTGACATATAATTGATACCTTCTGAGGGTTTCCAATACTATTTGCAAGTGTTCTAAGTATTTAGCCTCTGACTTAGAATAGATCTAGATGTCATCGATGAATACCACTACAAACTAGTTAAGGTACTGTTTAAACACTAGGTTTGTTAAATCCATGAATCCTACTGGGGCATTGGTCAAACCAAAGGGCATTATGGTGAACTTAATGTGTCTATATCTTTTTCTAAAGGCAGTATTGTGTATATCAGACTCCCTGATTCTCAACTGGTGATATCTTGACATTAGATCAATCTTTGAGAAATGAGTGGCTCCTCTCAATTAATCAAATAGGTCATTAATCCTTGGCAAAGGATACTTATTCTTCACTGTAGCTTAGTTCAGCTTCCAATAATTGACACAAAGTCTCATATAATCATCCTTCTTCTTTGGAAACAATACAAGAGCTCCCCAAGGGGATTCACTTGGCCTGATGAATCCTTTTTCTTAGAGGTCGTTGAGTTCAGACTTCAACTCGATTAGTTCTACTAGTGCCATTTTGTAAGGAGGTATGCCTATAGGGTTGGTTCTAGGGTGGAGTTCAATCTTGAACTCTAATTCTTTAGCAGGTCGTAGTCTGGGTATGTCATCTGGGAACACATTCTCGTACTCACTAACCATTGCGAGGTTTTGTATCCTCTTCAGTTCAACAGGTTCTTCTTCAGAGAGTTCCTCAAACTCATTTTTCTACCTTAAGCAAGTCAACATGGCTACTGTTGGACTTCTCAGTAGTCTCCACATATCTTCGTTGATTCTATAGGTCTCCCCCAAAGGTAGGGTTATGGTCACTCGTGTTTTAGGACAATCTATTTGGGCTTGGCACTGGTCTAACCAATCTATCCCCAAGATTACATCATAGCTATAAAAAGATAAGGTACATAGATCAATTGTTAAGTGTTTATTCTCGAACCTTAGGTCACAACTACACATTCTTTTTAAAGTCACAGAGGTCCCTATTAATGTGGACACATTCAAAGTTATGGGTAGTGTTTTTGTTATAAGTTGTAACCTGTTAGTTTGTTCTTTAGAGATAAAGGACCAAGAGGCACCCGAGTTAAACAATAGTTTCACTGCAACATTATATAACAGGAATGTACCTTCCACTATAGGGACTTAGTCTCACAGCAACATATATTTTGGCCTAGTTCTAACCACTCTCCTAGTGCTACCCCTGATTGGCATTCTGTTGTTGTTGCTTAGCTTGAAGATGACTGTTTTGACCATCTCATTGTAATACCCCAGAATTTTGTCAAATAATTTAAAATAAATAAAATAAGTTAAGTGAATTAATTTCAAAGATTTAATAAAATTATGGATGCAAATTGTGGATTGACACATGA
>JAJIYU010000911.1:0-41805 GCA_030144865.1 Tinospora cordifolia
AATAATAATAATAATAATAATAATATTCCTATTATTACTATTATTAAATCACCCAAATTTAATTAATTAATTAATTTCTTTATTTTAATCCTCTTTATAAATTATATTTTACAAATGATTTAATTTAACTAATTTATACGCGTAACTTGTATTATTAATACCTGTGTGTAATTAACACGTATGTACACGAGTAGTCCGTACAAATATATATATTTATACACATTTATCTTTATTTAAATTAATTTATGTGTCATAATAATTACGGGTTGTTACAGTTTGAGTAATAGGTTAAAATTTGTTGGCATGTAGCATTTTGACGCATTATCGCGGTAATGCGAACCAAAATAGGCTATACGCACTACGGCGATTGTGTACCACAGTAATCACGACTTGTGTATGAAAAACACAAAAAAGGACACTGGAATGTGTTATCACTGTAATCTGAGTGTTACGGCGATAATCCCACCGTTCATCTAATACCCACGAATTTTGTACGAATTTCAAATAAAATATTTTGTTTAAGAAATTTATAATATTTTTAGATATAAACTGTATATACTCTAAAGTATGAAATAAATTAAATTAATTAAAAAACCTTGGTATCCGAGAATATATATATATATATATAGAATGTACGAGGATTTATAAGTGTAAATTTATAACATTTCTATTTTGATATATATATATATATAATCAAATCTCGCATATGAATTCAGTGGTTTTGTCGAAATCGTGCGGCCTAGATTAAATCTGAGATAAAAAAAAGGGAAATAAAAAACGAAAGAAAACTGAAAATAGAAGGGAAAAATGCAAAAAATACACCAAAAAAAAATCCTAAAACCCAATGTTTGTAACACTCCATATTTTATTTTGACACGTAAATCAAGTTAAATAAAAATAAATGTGTGTAACTACATGTAGTTGTACGAATTATGCGTGTACAAATGTATGATTATATATATGTATTAAAAATATATGACACGTGTATAAATTAATTAATTAAAATAGTATTAAAATAATAATAATAATAATGTTGTTTGTGTAAATAAAAAGGAAATAGATGGATTTTTAAAAATATCAAATAAATATAAAAATATCCAGAAAAAAGATTTAATATTTATTACAATATTTATTAAGGAAATAAAATAAATTATGTCGGTTCAAGAGGAGAAAAAATCGGAAAACAAAACAAATATTTATGGAGCCTTTTTGAACTGATTTTGGAAAAAAAGGAGAACTGGGCAAAAATTTCTTATATGAACAGTAATTACTATTCATCTGTGGGTATTGTTCATGTGTTACTATTCATCCCATTTTTAATTGTGAAACTAGATACAACCGAAAAAAAAATCGTAGATCAGAGCATCCGATTTTGGTAACCGAAGATTCGATTTTTGCATGGAGATAGTCAAAATGATCCAGATTAGATCTAGAGCAATCTTAAGCGACTAAAGTAAGATTTTGAAGCTTTAAACTCGTTCAAATCAATTCTCATAGGGTAATAACATTGAAATCGCAAAACCAATCGACGATTTGGGGGTTTTGATGCACGGAGTGATCTGGAGCGAATTGAGCTCAGATCTTCCTTTTAAATCGATGAATTGGTGATTTTAGACTAAATTCTAGAAGTTTTAACTGTTTATTTGCAGTTTTTGAGAGGATCTACGAGTTTTTGAGAGGATCTGGAGGTTTTGAAGGGTGAAAATCCTTTGGGCAAACATAAAACTCGATCCGCTCGACGTTTGAGGTAATAGTCAGAAGTAAAGTTGTTCTATTCTGAATTTGGAAGAAAATGAATATAAGTTTGTATGCTGATGTGGTGAAATGGAAAATCTAAATTTTTGGAGACCCTTTTTGTAAGGACTTTCATGTGGATGAGCTTTTGATGGTATATAATCTCAATAAAAGTTTAATTGGAAGTGATAGAAATGTAGAAAACAAAAACCTATGCACATCGACACCAAATTTGTGAATTTTGGATATCAAATGGATTTTTGGTAAATGATTGGCCAATGAGATTATTGATGAAAACTTAGGAAATTAAAGAAAAATAGGATTGAGAAGCTTATTTATGTTATTTCCTACTATAAAAATATGATATTTGAGCAGAAAATTAATGTTAAAGGTTAATGGGAACCTTGATTTTTGGGAATAGATATTAGAAATTGGTTGGACAATAATGTTGGTGAGTAATAACTATTTTTAGTATTATGTGAATGGTGATATTATGTCAAGATCGTTGATTTTTAGGAAATAAGAACTTATGCAAGTGAAAATATATATTATATATGAAATGATGGATTATATATTGTTGAATTTTACAGTAAATTCAGAAGTGGTTGATTATCATATCAAGAAGTGAGATATGTGCCCAATAGGATTAGTTGTTGGTATTCCGTGAGTATTTCTTTATCTTGGTTATATATATAACATTGTAGATATAAAATAGATTTGAATGTAAACATGTTATTTGTATTGACATATTTGCATTTGGTTTGAAATTCATGAAATTTTATTTACACAGTAGCGTGTTTTGGATTTACAAGATCATATCTAAAATGCGATATCATTTCGATGGACCGAGCCATGAGGAATAATACTTCTTATGTGATAATCCATGTGGGATTGAGCCCTGAGAAGTATCGACCTTTCTCTATGTGATAATCTTCGAAATCGTTTTGGAGTAGGTGATAACGAGAGATACAGTCTACTATTGTCCAGGCCAGACAAGAAGTGAGATGAACTTTATTTGTGAAAGATGTGAATGTGCATGTATTTTATTGAATGATGCATTGGAAATAACATGATCATTATGTTGTATGCATATATGTATGATTAAAATGTACATGATGAATTTAAATGTTTTATCTAATTTGATTTTCTGCATGATTATTTAAATGCATCTAAATTTCATAGATAAAGATTATTCACTGGGTATGTTGTTGCTCACTTATTATCTTCAACATTTCAGGAATAGATAGAAAAGGAAAGAGGCCAGTGCGAGGAGAGTAGAAAACTTTTCCATTTATTGTTGGGTGTGTAGGCCTAATTCTATCGTAAACTTTATTTTTGTATAATTATAATTATCACTATATGTGTAATATCATCTAGAGGAGTATGAATTTGTTTATACTAGGTATGAGTGTGAAATGATGTGGATTTTGAATTATACAATATGATTGAGGATAGTATGTAACATATTATCATCTATATGGACTATGGATTGAGAATGTTGTTTATCAGGTGACAATTTTTATTTTGGATAAGTCAAAGTTTTAGAGGAGACTCTGTCGAAATTTTTGCTTGAATACGTAGTAGTTTTTGAGAGGATGAGGCTGACATATTATTATATACGTAGTTGTAGCGTATATGGTATTATGTGTCGGTCGTGACGTTACTGTTACGAAGTGGGTTGCGACAATGTTTGATTTGGAGCCACCAAAACCCAATAAAAATAAAAAATCTCTATATGAAAAATGCCCATTGTTACCAATTTTCGCTTCCCCAAACTCTATGTAAAAGACATCTAGTGCTCCTCTTATCTTCATTCCAAAGCAAGAGCATACTAATCCCTCTTTACTCTCTCTAGCCTTTTTCTTGGCAACCTCCTTAGTTCTTGAGTAATCTTGAATTGTTCTTGAATGCTTTAATGTTTTAATTTAATGTTCTTGAGTGTTCTTGAGAGTCTTGAGTGTTTAAAAGTTTTAGAGTAACGAGCCCTGCTAAATTTTAGAAGCGTGAAAAAGAAATTTACTTTTTGAGGTGGAAGTGACTTCTCAAATCCCTATTCTACTTACTTAGTTTAATAACATGTTCATGCATGTTTAATTTAGTTTAGTATGCAAATTTATGTTTGAATAACATGGTTTAAAAATTCAGATTTGCATGTATGTCATGAAACCATGTCATGCTTAGGTTATGCATGTTTTGGTTTGTTTTAAGGCATGATGCATACTAAGTATTTGCTTTCATATTTTTGAATGTTATATATGTTAAACATGTTAAAATTATTTTTATTTATCTTTCATGAGTATAATTTATTTATGATTTATCATTCATGAGTATAATTTATTTATGAGATTTAATGAAAGATGTTGAAATTAAGAACCACGTACTGTCACAGTCAACACGAGGTCACTGTGGGTGTTCTTTACATATGATTAGTTCACATGGGTGATGTCCCAAAATACTTGGAATATGGGTTAGGTTGTAAGTACAATGAAACTTGGCATGAAAAAAATGTCTTTTCACTTAAGGGAGGTATTTTGATAATGAATATCAAGGGCTTTGAAACCCTTTCAGTCAAATTTACAACTATAAACAAAATATTATTTGAAACGCCTAATGATTTACAAGTGTTTGAATTTGAATGTGTTATTAATTCTAAATTTAATTTAGTGGTTTAAAAAAGATTTACTGGCTATGTGTTTACGGTCTCCCTCATATTTTTTAGGAAATTGACTTGCATGAAGATCATGAATATTAGTTAAGTTTTTTTATTTAGAAGGTTTTTAATTTATATGTAAGGGCATGTTGCCCAAATTTTAAATTTTTCGCTATAATAGTTTTTCTTCAAAATTAAGTTATGTACTCAACTTTATTCAATTAATAAATTTTATGAATTCTTTTATCTTTTGTATTATTGTCTTATTAAATTTTTAAATTTAAATTATGTACTCTTAAATACTATTAAGGCATAAAAAATTGAAATAGAAAGTCAAGTTATGTACTTGTAACATGGTACCTTACTACGGTAAAGTCCAAATTGGAAGTCTCAGGGGTTGGAGTGTTACAGTTCACTATCACATTATCGCAGTAGCATGGTACCTTACTGCAGTATTGCGATTGTGAGCAGTGCACTATTGTTGTAGTCACGCATTCCTCTGAGAATCTGGACTTTCGTGCACTTGTTCTTGCTTTTCGACTTATGACACTTTGATACCCTAAGACTCTATCATTAGAATATGAATCATAATGATCGAAAGAGTATTGTACCTTACTATATTTGCTTCCTCTCTATTTTGCCATTGAAGAGCGTTTAAAACACTACCAGTGTTCTATTACATCAAACAAATGAACATGACCTTAGAAGAAAACCAAACAACAATGGAGAATACATATTTTTTGTGAAAACTATAGTCTCACCTTGTCTGCACTCGCTTGAGATGTTGCTGTTAGGACGCATTCCCTATGGTGAAGGTGAACTGATCGACACAGTGACCTTACAAACTCACTCACAAGCCGAGCTCGCCAAGACACTTTTAAGCCTCCTTTACACCCTATACATAACATCATCAAAGTAATCACAAGAAATACAAAAGTAGCTAAACAAATAATTGTAGTAGAAATTTAAGACCACCAAAAGTTAATTATATACAATCCTCTATATGTAGTAATGCAAAAGTGTCTAAGTCAAAATATTTACAATGGTTTTCTTATCCCCAATACATCATACTAACTTTCAAAATAATTGTAACACCCTAGCTCCTGAATCTTTGACTTAAGTCATAAGCGACGTGTTTGTTTCGTAGCTTGAAACATAATTTCACTCGTGTGTAGTCACTCCTACTTTCTATCTGAGAACCAGGATATTACTTTTTTTACATTATTTGTTACATCTGTTAGTTGTACCAGACCATATTCTAAAGTATAAATATATTTGCTTAGAAACAGAATAACAATAACCTTGGAATTAATAATAACTGAAAATACATTAATTCATAGTTACGAACAATTTTGTGGCCCCATAGTCGACTTCTAATAAGATAAATATTGTCTTGCCCAATGACCGACATCTGATAGGATTTAACATGGTGGGTCACATGCCCTGCAATTGAAAATAGCAAATAAGGTTTATTTTCTAATATCCTCATATGTGAGACACACTACCATTAATGACTATTTTTATATTCATTTGCCAGAAGCAGCATCTTCAATAGTTACTTGAAAAAGAGTGAGTGGGGTGAGCTCAAGAGCCCAGTGGATCATACACAGTACGTCAATAACATTATTGAAATCAAACATTGAATAGGCAAACACTTATCATTCATTAGACCTTTCAAACATTTAGTTATCAATAGTTGTTAATTAGATCGAAGGTTCTAGCCCTTGTGTTCTCTTATCATCATCATATCGAAAAAGACGAAAAAATTATACTATATGATAGATTCCAATGGGATAGGGGCACACCCATCGCTCCATCACCGAAGAACTAGGGTCACACTCATAGTTCTATCATCGGGAACTAGGGGTAAACCTGTCGTTCTTTATTGCAAGAACACCCACATTGATCCCCAATGGACCACTGTGATGGTACGTAGTTCAACTCTAAATTTATCTTTGCTTGTCAATCAATAAACATTTCATTATGTATAAAACATCAATTTACAATAACGTAATCATGCTGATCATTACCTAAAACATAAAGACGACAACAATCATTTCATAGATGTATAAAAGCATGTAAACACCGAACATGAACACATAAATTATGTTAATCTAGCATTCATATATTTATGTCATTCATAAATCATTTAATCAACATCCTAACATGCTTTTAGGCATTCAAACAATGTAATCATCACATATTCAACATTAAAATTTAAATAATACTAGAGAGCAAGGTAATCATTTCCACCTCAATTGTAGACTTTCTTGAATCATTGCGTTGTTATTCCAACTTCTTTCAAGTCTTCAACTATCAGTTTTCAGGATCTACATTTTGAAAATATGATTTAATAATCGTTCATAAACAGTACCTATGTACAGTATTGTATATATGAATAGTATCATATTTATAAACAATATGTATCTGTGAATAGTAAATGTGAACAATACTAAATAGTAATACTGAGCAGTACCCTGTGAATGGTAGGCGACGTATACGCGAACAGTAATACGTACTAAAATGGATAACGGTCATGAAGACATCTCCAATCTTAAATAGAGACATAGACGTAGTTATTATATTTGCCTTGATTTGTAAGCCCTCAAATTGCTCCAAAAGAGGTGCTCAGAAGTAGACCTTCACTACTTCTATGCAGAAATTAGGTTTTTTTCCTTTCTTACTACTATATTTGTTGTCTAGAATAGCCAAAGAATGAGGAAAGAACAGAGTGTAAGTAAAGAAATTATTTATTTATCGCTTGAATAATTTTCAGAATGGGGGGAGGGGGGGTTTATATAGATTTTTTTGGCACAAAATGACAGAAATTAATAGTAGTGAACAATGCGTCGAAAGTATATTTTGTCTCGAATGAACAGTACTACAGTGCACTATAGTACTGCCGATAAAACAATAAGCCATAGTGCGCTACAGTATCGTATTTATGAATAGTGTGTACTGTGAACAATACTATATTTTTGAACATTATTTTTTTAAGTTTGAATTTTGAGTATTATAACCTACCCTCCTTAAAATAAATTTCGTTTTCAAAATTTGTATTTATTCGCTTTAATGTTGTTTGGTTATGTATTTTTTGGTGAAAAAGTCTAGCTGGCAAGTCATGTTGTAAAGGTATACCTACTTCTCATTTGAGGTGACAACCAGGTTGAAATCCTTGATCAACTAGTACATTTGACATTTTTTCTCATCTTGTTTGTTAAATCTCTAACTCAAGGCATCAACCACTGCATTAGCCTTTCCTGGATTGTAATGCAATTGAAAATCATAATCTTTAAGAAATTTCATCCATCTCCGTTGCCTAAGATTTAACTCTTTCTATGTGTAGCTGTACTTCAGATTCTTATGATCTGAAAACAGATCAAATTTTTCACCATAAAGTTAGTGTCTCCATATTTTTAAGGCAGATACAATGACCGCTAATTCTAGGTCATATGTTAGATAATTTTGTTCATGAACCTTCAACTGTCGTGAGACATATGCAATGACCTTTCCTTCTTGCATTAATACTTCACCCAATCCATTTTGTGAAGCATCAGTGTACAAAATATATCCAACACCATAGGTAGGATTGAATAAGATAGGAGTCGAAGTCAATCTCCTCTTCATTTCTTGGAATGATTGTTCACATTTCTTATCCCAAGTGAATTTAACTCCTTTTCTAATTAATTTTGTCATGGGTTCGGCTAACTTTGCGAAATCTTGGATGAATCTCTTGTAGTATCCAACTAAGCATAATAAACTTCTACTTTCTATCACAGTCTTAGGTTGCTTCTAGTTTGTGACAACTTTCACTTTATCGGGATCTACTCCTGATACTACAAGGTCAAGAAATTTGACCATTTTCATCTAGAATTTGCATTTACTGAACTTAGCATATAATTTATTTTTGCTAAGTTTTTGCAGGACAATCATTAAGTGTTCTATGTGTTCAGCTTTAGACTTGGAGTAAATTAAGATGTCATCTACGAACACCACTACAAATTTGTTAAGGTATTGCCTAAACACGTGGTTCATCAGATCGGTAAATGCAGCTGGTGCGTTAGTTAAACCAAATGACATCACTATGAACTTGAAATGCCCGTATCGAATCCTAAAAGTTGTTTTGTGTATATATCTGATTCTCGAATTCTCAACTGATGATAGCCTAACCTAAGATTAATCTTAGAAAAATGAGTAGATCCCCTCAATTGATCAAATAGGTCATCTATTCTTGCAAAAGGATACCTGTTCCTTATGGCTACTAAATTTAATTTTCGATAATCGACACACAACCTCATGGATCAGTCTTTCTTTTTTACAAATAATATTAGAGCTCCCCATGGTGATTCACTGGGTCGAATGAATCCCTTTTCACGAAGTTCATCCAGTTTGAGTTCAAAAGAGGTAACTTTCGTGTTGAAAATCACACCTTATCCCTAGTTCATGACTGCTCACAAGTGGGTGCATGTGTGTGTCCTATTTTAGGCTTTTAGGAGTAATTTATACCTCAAAGTTGGCTTTTCTTTCGATCTGTTCTTGGTTGTCTACTACACTTCTTTTCTCTTTTATTTTTGCACTTTATGGGCTGCAACATCAACAAGAAAACACGTTAGGTTGTGGATCCAAGATTGCTAGTTGATTGCTTAGCAAAAGTGTGCACCAAAAGTAGGTTGGGTGCCTTTTTTTGGTGTAATCTCGATGGGTATTGTTTGGCCTATGAGACGACTTCATGATGTTTGTCTTTTATTTTTTTTTATCATTTTTTATGAATTTAATAATGGTAGTTGAATATATACCAAAACTTGAGGTTGAAAGAGTTCGTAGGCAATGGAATAAAGGGTAATAAACCAAGTAGAAAAAAGTGTTGTGTACACTTAGGTTTAGGGATAGTTTGGGGGGTTCTTTCGGGTTTTTGGCTGTGGATTTCTTTTTGGGTGTTTCAAGGTTGAAAAAGGTGTCCAAATGGTAGTCGAACATGGGTCCTTGGGTAGTATAGGGATGGTGGCATGAAAAGAGAAGATGCAAAGAGAAAATGCATGTGAACCATGAGATTTCCTTACATCAATGCATGTTTTCTTACTTCTTATGTCTTTTCTCCTTGGTTTCTCTAAGGTGCTAGATGAGGATGGGTATGGTGGAAGAATGGTTGATCTTGAGCATGCAAGAGTGAAGTAGGAGGGTCAACCAAGAGAACAAGAATGAGAAAGAACAAAATGGTGGCTAGGTGTAGGTTTTAATCACAAGTGTTTAGATTTCACTTGAGCAAACCGTAATACTTCATTTTCTCTTCTTTTGGGCCATCAACATGGGGAGAACAAAAGGGAAAAACATTTAGATGTGCACAAGATTCAAGGGGGACGACTAGGGTTTCTTGTTTGAAGGGAATCCACAATCTCTATAAAGATCTTCTTTATTCACACTATGTTTTTGTTTTTTGTTTTTTGTTTTTTTTTAATCTTCTTTATTTCATAAATTTCTCTTTGGGAAACAATATAAATATCATATCCTTACTTTATTCTCCTTTTTAGGTCATCTTATATACATCTATTTATGGAGAATATATTTCTTTTTGTTTGATGCTAATTAAACAATATTATCTAATTAAAACTATATCCTAAAATTTAGTAAGACAAATTTTTAATTTGAATCTTAAATTTTAAATTAATCATATGCCTAAATGGCACCCTTTTTTGTGGTGTTCTCATAGTCCTTGGTACCATTTAATTTCATAAGATACTCTATATTTAATTGTCATTTGTCTTAATTCAATTTAACAAATTATCATTTTTAGACAATTATTTGTAATATTACATGTATCGTTTATGATTATTTTTACTCAAAAATTATTTTCATAAAATTCTATGATTTACAATTAGTGTGAAAAACCTATTTTATTTTGAGTAACAAGGTAACCTTTTTACTCTTAAGTGGTCAACATTGTTCGTCAATGTGTAAAATGTTTGTGCAAACCTACTCTAAAGTTGGTAAGTCATATTTAGTACAAAATGACACTTTTACCCTTAAATTTTAAAATGACCATATTACTCCTAAAGGAGGAAACTTCATTTTTTGGCTTCGTAGGTCCAACTGCTCAAGACTTGTAAACGATATATTTTTTTATATATTTTTTGCTTCATTCTTTTATTTCATGGAATTTGTAAGTTATGAAAATTAACTATTATTTATTCTAATAATCATATACTTTAATTATTTGATTATTTTCTTTTTAAACTTTTAGGGTATTACATTATGCTAGAGTGTGATTGAGGGAATATACTTGAGAGAACTATCCAAGTAAATGGGTGCACTAGGTAGAGTCATATAATATGGGGCAGCGCTATGCTAGAGATGAAACTGAGTTACTTGACTATCTCATAAGAGTTCCTTGTCTGGGGCTCCATATAATGATGATTTCAAAACTTTTTTTGAGCTACGAGATATGAGAATGTGTGAATGGTTGATTGAGAGTAAGAGTGCTCGAGGTGTTGCATGGGCGATCTTGATGGTCCAAAGCATATATGCCTATGACAAGTGGTTTAAGAGCAATGATATGAGACTCAATAATGGAACCCTATACACAGATGCATGGGATAAGTAAAGAAACTAGATTGGGTGAATATAGAGGTGTTACCTAATGCCTAGTGTGACATGTTAATAAGACCATACTCAATATGATAGCTAAAGTGAGCAAATCTAAGAAGGAGAATGGGTTTCAAAGGTAGCCAAGAGAGTTGACAAAAGTATGTATGAGGATGTATTTAGAGATGCAAAGGAGGCAAGATTTTGGTGATCATTGTCCAAAGTACAATGACAAGACATTAAGCACGTGGCATAATAAATCAGCAATATGAATTATTGATAACACGAAAGAATATTCAAAGGATGCAAACTAATAATATGATTGATTTGAAATGGAAATCCTTTAATGAGCTATGGTAAGGTTGATTATCCTAATAAACATGAAGCAATGCATTAGAGCCTAACTACAATGTGGATGTGGGATTAAGAGGCGATTATCATGAATAGTAGATAAGGTTATTGGCTATAAAAGTTGCTTATTCCAATGCATGGGTAGCATGTGGGAGACGTGCTTGAACATCAAAAGGAATACTAACGACATGGGATTGGTGAGTAATGTACAAGCTCATTATTTAACATTGAGTAGCAAGATGTTAGGGAAATGCATTAAGCTCATTCAATTATCCAGACTATCAATTAGCATCTTTCAGAAGAATGTTCCCAACACCAGATTTAGATTCTGATTTCCTGCCAACATTTCCGTTAGAATATTGTCTGCAATACTCTGTTTTCTGCAGTACTCTGATTTCTGTAATTCTATTTTCTGCAGCACTCTATTTTTTATAATTCTTGCAATTCTATTAGCTCAGCTTTCTGTTAGGATATGGGTATAGAGATGAAGACATTTGTCTTTGCTTATCAACGGTTGTATTTCATTATCTATTCATTATAAATGACAACCATCTCTGCTGGAATCATTCAAGCAAAGCTTCAACTATTTCTCCTCTATTTTCCTTACATGGTATCAGAGCTATTAGGCTAACGCCATGGCTGATCCACTATCATCTTCATCTGTTCCTCAAGTGGATCCTTTCAAGGTCTAATACCTCTTTTCCAACTGTTTCTCAATCTGCAGTCATTGCTCCTTTTGGCCACGCTATAAACCAAAGTTTGTCAATCAAATTAGATCAAAATAATTTTTTGCTATGAAAGTCTATAATCCTACCAGTGATCAGAGGATATAAATTAGATGGATATATTCTGGGAAAAATGCCTTGTCCATCCCCTGTCTTGGTTGATACCGGAGAAGCTAATCCGACATTCGAAGAATGGGTGAGCCGTGGTCAACTTCTTCTTGGATGGTTGTTGAATTCGCTTACAGAGCAAATTGCTTCTCAGATAATTGGTCATGAAACATCTCATGCAACTTGAAAGCAATCGAAAAAGTTTGTGGATCTCATAATCGGGCCAAAATACAAATCAGTCGTACAAACATTCAAACGGCTAGGAAAGGTGGAAAAACAAAGAGTCATACCTCAATAATCTTAAAGAAAATGTTGATAGCTTAGTTGCTGCTAGAGCTCCTTTTTCAGAATCAGATCTAATATCGTGCACCCTGAATGGACTCGATGCTGAATTTTTGCCAATCACTACACTCCTCCACGACAAGGCTGATCTCTCTTGGGCAGATATGCATGTTTCTCTTCTAAGCTATGATACTAAACTTCAAGCACTTTTATCAAACCTGTCAGCTAATGTGATTCCCTCATCAAGTGCTTACCCAAATACTTCCATCAACACTGCTTTCACAAAAACTATGCAAAAACAGTCTCATTCAACGACTCCTCAGCAGGGAAATCAGAATATACAATCTCAATCAACTAACAATAGAGGTTGAAGCAACTCACGTGGTCGGTCTAGAAGACGAGGAGGTCGTGGTTACACAAATCCGAATTGACCCACATGCCAAATCTGTAGCAAATATGGCCACTCAGCTGTTGTTTGCTACTATCGCACGGATGTTACCTACATGGGATCTCCAACTCCTTCAGGACCTCGTCCTACACAGAATTTCAATCCTCCTGCTGCATTTGTGGCCACTGCTGATAACAATTTAGATGGGTCTTGGTACATTGACAGTGATGCCTCTTTTCATGTTACCCCAGACCCTTCACTAGTTGGTAATGGTAGCTCCTTATCCATATCTCATTTTGGCAATGCTTCTTCTCCATCTCTTCCTTCATCGCTGAATTTTCCCAACACTTTATGTGTTCCAAATCTTAATAAAAATCTCATAAGTGTGTCTAAACTTACTGAAGATAATAATGTTTTTCTGGAATTTTTTTGCTAACCATTGTCTTGTGAAGGATTTACGTACCAAGGCAGTGCTTCTCTCGGGAATTCTTAAAGACGGGCTATATCAAGTTACCAATCCTTTTCCTCAAGCTTATACATCAGTTCTATTTTCCTCTAGTTTTGCTTCTCCAAATGTATGGCACCTACGTTTAGGCCATCCTTCTAAAAATGTCTTACATCATGTACTTCGCAGTTGTAATCAATCAAGTTCATCAGTTAATCATGATTTCTATTCAGCTTGTAGGTTAGTTAAGAGTCATGCGTTGCCATTCCAAAAATCATCTACATGTACTACTTCTATTTTAGAATTAATACATACTAATATTTGGGGTCCTTCACCAGTTCCTTCTATGGATGGTTTTCGATATTACATTCATTTTCTTGATGATTTTTCGCGTTTTACTTGGATCTACCCTCTTAAACATAAATCTGAGGCTTTACCCACATTTATATAGTTCAAACTTCTTGTTGAAAAGCAGTTTTCTGCTAGTATTAAATGTGTTCAATCAGATTGGGGTAGTGATATCGTTCTTTTGAGTCTTTTCTCCTACAACATGGAATTTTGCTTTTCAACACCCATGCCCCTATACTCATGAACAACATGGCCGTGCTGAAAGGAAACATCGCCACATTGTGGAGACTAGCTTATCCTTACTTGTTCATTCTAATCTTCCTTATTCTTTTTGGTGGGAAGCTTGTCACACAGCTGTCTTTCTCATAAATCGCCTCCCCACCATGGTTTACAACAATATGTCGCCATATAAAAAACTCTTCCATCGTCCACCAAATTATTCTATTCTTCGTGCCTTTGGTTTCTATTTTCCTTACACAAGATGTTATGGTTGATTCATTTCTTGATTTCATTGTGTGTTCAAGGTGTTAGTGCTAGAGAGGTACATGTTGAAGAGTATCAATGGGTTCAAATGCATACTAAGGTGCAAATGCAGAATATGGTTGTTTCAATTAAGATAAGATAAGAGTTGTTTGATGAACTTGTGTTGGAGAGGCACGGGATGAAGAATAATATTTGTTTGAATGTGCACAAAAGTGCAAATGAAGAGTGACATTGGGTGAATGATCAATGTGTCTCAAGTATGCTAAGTGTTCGATGTACTAGAGCTACAGAGGCATGAAGTAAATAACAAATATGTGATCAAAGTGTACATGACTATGCCAACATAGAGGTGCAAGAAATATAATTATTCGAGTATTCTATTGAAAAAGTTTGAGTTACTGATGCTAGAATGATACGAGGAGAAGAATAAATGTGTAAGAATTGTGCATAGAGGAGTAAGTGTAGAGGAACAAATCGTTAAGCTGGGTGAAAACTTGTAAAAAGTAATGGGATGTTTGAAGAACGAGTGATAGAGAAACAGATGATTAAAAAACACAATAATTAAGAATTGTATATGTATGAAGGTGCAATGCATGGAAGTGTCAAGTAAATAATAACTTATTTTGAAAGATATTTCAATACATTTAAAGTAATGGTGCAAGATCAACACAAGATAATAATAATTATAATAATAATAATAATAATAATAGTGATATTAAGAGGTGCGCCATGGTGCAAGAACGAGAAATGTTTTATCGTGAGTATTTTTTTCATACAAAGACATTAAATGGGATAGAATTATTGTCACAACAAACTTATCAGTTAGTTAGGACATGTTTTGGAAAGAGAATTCGGATGAGATAAGATAATTTTTTATCCAATTATATATTTGGTGTTATATAGAATATGCTAAAAATTAATTTGGGCTCACATCAATTACATGTTGGTAGGATAATTCTAAGGCTTCTTAGGAGTTGACTGCCCCTATTCCACTAATTATTTGACACGTATTTCAGAAAGGGGAAAACATAATTCTGATGCTGCACCCAAGGAAAAACCCGTTCCGAGTTATTGTGTTGGTTACGGCTTACGGGAAGATCCACAGAAGATCATCACTTTGAGGTGATAAAGAAAGTGAAGCATCAGCGAAGTATATTGCACTGCACTTCATACAAGGGGCGACGGGAGGGTTGGGTTCGGTCGCAGCTCCAGAAACCCTAGAAAGTCTCAGGTAATTTCTTCTTATGCATGCCCATCGTTTTTCATCCTCCCGCTTGGGTTCTGAACATGAAATACAGAACAAATAATAGTAATAATCATAATTTTCATTTTCGTTGCATTGGAGATCTAGGTGTTTTTCGATTGTTTCGTGACGTCATTTTGAAATTTTCTTCTTCTTCATCATCATCTTCTTCTTCTTTTTTCGACAAGAAACAATTAAAATTGTATTGATTGATTAATGTAACGATCCCTAAAAAAAATGCCCAGATCAGAATAGGCCAATCAAAGTTACATCAAGAAAAAAGGAAAAAAGAAAAGAAAAGAAGGCAATCGAAGCACCAAGTACAAGACATAAAATACAAACTGAAGCCTTTAGTACAGGTGCTTACCCAAATACAAAGAGTTACCTCAGACCTTTTCCGAAGCACCGCTCCTATCATCAAAGATGTGTTTGTTGCATTCTTTGGACACTGACCAAATCCCTGCCAAAATGACCACGCGCTAGTAGTCCCAAAACATCGTATGAAGATACTATCTATAGGAAAAGTTCACGGGGGTGACATAGATGAAACTTGAAAGGCAATCCCGTTATGTAGCCCATTTTTGTCAAATCCTTTTTGTCAAAGCAAATTTAGTGAAAATATGGTGCCTATGCGCCTTGCAGAACTAGCCCATCGTAAAGAACTGGCCCATTACACTGGCAATGCCGATTAGGGGACATGGCCCACCCCTTAAAGTGCTTTGCAGAATGCCAGCACAGTTAAGGCGGTTATGTGGAATAGTCCACCCTGGAAATTTGGCTTTCAAAGTAATATGTGCATCCTAGATGAATCAATATGGGAAGATATAAGTAGTAGGATAATTCGAAGAGAGGGAACATAAATGATGAAAGAATGACTTCATTTTTAGTTCTCAATTGATCTAGATGAACTAGTTCCAGAAAAAGAAAAAGAGAAATTGAGGATTCAGTTCTAAGTTCTTCCTGATGCATTTCTGTTCCATCTCTTTCATCTTTGTTATTGAGCATTATGTGAAATCTTTGTTATGCCAATGGGAAATTGGATTTCTCTTTCTCATTCGTGTGCTGGTTGTGTTGGTTATCACTTATTTGTATTGATTGATTTTGATGGCCCCTGCAGACAAAATATATTAAACTCTGAAGAAAGAGTAGAATTCGAATTAATGGAAAAATATTGTGCTACCTTTTTAAGCTCCCAGTCTATGAAAGACCCCCTTTTGAAGTTTTGATAAATTTAAAAGAATAACACAACTCTACGTTGAAAAATATTTTGATACTTTTCTAAGTTCCCAGTCTATGGCGAACCCCCATCTGAAGTTTTGAACTGACAAATTGGAAAGGATAACAACTCCACACAAATTACCCCATAAAAATTGCAATTGTATCTCTTAGCTACAATGTCCATTATATGCAATTCCTTGATAATTTTTATCCTCCCCTCAGTTTTATATTAATTTAATTTCTTAATCAGATCAAATTATGATTAAGATTTTATTTTTTCCAAAAAAAAAGAGAATGGGAGGGATAGGAATTTCTTTCCAATTTTTTTTTTTTTGATGAATTTTAAAACAGAATTGGTTTAGAAACTTTGAAAGATCTCCTAATCATTGGTTGTGGAAGATGCATATTGTTCTCAAAATTTCATGATTGACAACTCTGGCAATGCATTGTTGTATGAACACTTAGAATGAGGCTCTATTCTTATGACATTTGATAATAGCTCGCCAACTATCTGTGAATCATTTAACCATGTTCAACCCTCTTCACCTTAATCAATACCTCCATCATAACATTATGGGGAGAAAATGTCACATGTTTGAGGTTCTAAAACTCCTTAAAGTGATAGTGAATGAGCCACTGATGAAATTGGAAGGGGACAAAAAGCCACAAATGAAGATATGCTTCATTGATGAGCTCTACAACATTGGTCACTCAATTTGTGTTTTTAAGTTGCTTTGGCTTCGTTGTTTATTAATACACATGATATTTATTGATTGTATGATCTTCTCTGATATTTTATTTCTCTTTTCAAATTGAATTTTGAGAGGTTTGGAGATTTATCATTGATTTTCTACAAGTGGTTATAGTTTTCTCTAAGTGCAATTAAAATTTGTTATATTTTTTCTTGAAGCCACTTCTCAAAAATCCAACCTGGTTATTTGCCTTTCTCATGACTAGTGATTGCTTCCATTGCTGATGAAGGTTGTATCAATGAGTTCTATGTTTCAACATCTAGGGGGCCATATTATAACACCCCGATTCCCAAACCATAAACAATTTCATAATACTTTGAACATATATGGCCATACGTATTTTATTTTTATTTTGTCACATGTCACAACTGGGGACCAGGGCATTACTATTTTATTACCCTAAATAATCTCCTAGACACACCAGGTCACATCCCACAAAAGCACAAGAATGCATAAATAACTAATCAATAAATTGTTAATTAAAACTTTGGAATACAAGATAACTTAAAAAATTAATTCACATCAATAATGGTAACTAGATTTTTGCTCTATGACCCTGTTTCAAATAATAACTCGATAGATGAAATAAAGAGAGACTCTCTGATTACTTGCCCAAACTAAAGACAATAACAAACTTATGACTAAGATGAACTTGTGAGGGAGATCTATCCATAAATTACACTCTGTTGCGTCTCATCAACGTTAGTGTTTAACTATTGGGTACTTGAAAAATAAGAAGTGAGGTGAGCTTAAAGACCCCGGTGGATTATACTCAATTCATCTTAAGCGTTATTCAAGCCAAAATACAAAACATGCACACATTTATCTAACGTTAGGCGTTTCAAACTATTTAATTGTTTTCAATTGACATTTTGATTGAAAGGATTATTGTTGTTGTTCTCATCATATAACCGCATCTATCAATAAGTAGTAACGTGCATTAAATCAAAAGGAGTATAGGGACACATCTATCATCCAATATTCAGGAACTAGGAACACACCTACCCTTCCATTTGTACAATAGTGCCAATTTTATATCTTGAGAACACCCACAGTGATCAATCATGAACTCACTATGCCGGTACGTGGTTCAATTCTTGATTATAGTGATTTGATGTGTCACACAACATCAAATTCCTAGCATGTTTAACATCTCATAACTCAAGAATATGAATATGTGAAATATTGTAAAACATGTAAACGTTGTGCACAGAATTACAACACATGCTACTCAACATATAAGGCATACCACATATTTTAAAGACAGATATTCCTCATGCTTACAGTCATCTAACATGCTATTCATTATATCACACATACATGAAATTCATTAATTACAACCATTAAACAATTACACACTAGTTTGCTCGTAAGTATTCAATCAACATAACAAACACTCACATTTCATATTTAAAACTCAAATAATACTAAAAAGCGAGATAATCATTTCCGCCTTGTTAGTGCAAATCTTCATATCAGTTTCTTAGCGCATTGTAGTCTCAAATATCGTGAATTCTTAATCTAAAATGTTTTAAAATAATCATTTTTAATATTGAAACATCATCTAATATTTTTAAATCATAAATTTAATAATTCTTTATCAAACATGGCAAACAGTGCGCTATTCATTCCTTCTGTGCATTCCGTGCCTGTTGTTGCCCTTATTCAATTGTTGGGCTTAACCCAACTTTTTTCTATTATGAACACTCACCCTCTAAATGCTTTTTAGACCTTTGTAAACCCTTTTAAGGCCATTAAATATTCAGCCATGACCTGCATGCTTCAAGTGCATGAAATTATAGCCGTTTTCATGACTTACATGCATATTTTCATTATTTGATGCATAGTAAAGTATTACATACATTTACAACCTCTTAGGCATGTTTAACAATCAATATCCAATGAACCACCTTCCTAGTTTTTGACATCTAATTGCATGGAAATATTACCCCACATGCAATTACACTCAACCATCCCTTAATCATGCATGTACACTAGTTCTTCATGCATACATACCTTATTTGTATGCTCTATCATAATATCCTAAAATTAATATCTTGTGCAACTTAATTTATGATTTTCCAGCATCCTAACTTGTTGGTTTTTCATCAAATAATGCCATTGTTTACATTATTTTACCATGTTAATTACAACACCCTACATACGGCATGCTTAGTCATTGATTTCATAAGCATACATGCATATTTGATCACTTCCCCCACGTAGACATGATTTTCTTCACTTTTTATGTTTCCATAGACTTATAACATCTTGTGCATTAGATTAATTGCTAGAAATCGAAAAGTGAACTTTAGAAAGGAATAGAATCATTATATCTTACTATCGTTACCCGAAACGCCTAGTTGATGATGTATCTTTTGAAGAAGGATTATTAGATCCTTTTGGCCTGATTTGTGGATCTATTCTAATGGTGGAAATAGAAAAGAGATTCAAGACTTGTTGATGAGAATTAACTCTTGAAAAGGTGGGAGAAAGAGTGAAGAAAAAAAAGATTAAGAGTTTAGAATAGTACATTGCCTTGTAGAATCGATTTGTGGTGATTCTTGGCCTAAAATCTCAAGTTTTTGTGGAGCTTCTTTTTGTTGTTAACTCATGGCACGACTAGGGTGAAAGAAGAGAAAGGGAAGTCAACTTTGAGATAAGAAAAAGGGTGGGAGGTGCCAAGTTTGGATATTGATAGGATTAAGAGTTTGTTGACGAGGATAAGAGAGAATTTGAGTGTATTTGAGACTCTTGGTTGTTATCATGATACAATTTGATCCTAATTCAAGTTCCTTGTCTCCTAATCTCTATTTGGACGTGGGATGTGGCATGGATGGCGTTTTTGATTGTTTTTGTGCACAAATGGGCTTAATTTTACATGTAAATACATTATATACAATGCTATGCTCCTTTATACATATAAATATACATATTTTATACCATTTTCTCTCTAATTTCTCATTTTATTTTCAGACTATTACACATATGCTTGGCAGGCTTGGTATGTGTGAATTGCCGCATGCACATTCTTCAACTGCTTCTGGTCAGTCTCTCGAAATTAATGATAGTGATGAGACAGAACTGTTATCAGTTTCCTGGAATCAGGATTATGGATGTTTTGCTGCTGGTACAAGTTGTGGTTTTCGAATTTATAATTGTGAGCCATTTAAGGAGACCTTCAGAAGGGACTTGAAAAGTGGGGGATTTGGAATTGTTGAAATGTTATTTCGGTGTAACATTCTTGCACTTGTTGGAGGTGGAGCTAATCCCCAATATCCACCAAACAAGGTTTTGATTTGGGATGATCATCAAAGTCGTTGCATTGGTGAATTTTCATTTAGATCTGAAGTTCGCGCTGTGAAATTAAGGCGGGATCGAATTGTTGTGGTTCTTGAGCATAAGATATATGTGTACAACCTTATGGATCTGAAGCTTATTCATCAAATAGAGACTTTGGCGAATCCAAGGGGACTTTGTTGCCTTTCACACCATTCAAATACTTCTGTATTGGCTTGCCCAGGTCTTCGTAGAGGACAAGTTCGAATAGAACACTTTGGGTTGAAGATGTCCAAGTTCATTAATGCTCACAATTCACATATTGCATGTCTCACTGTGACAATGGATGGGCTTCTTCTTGCTACTGCTAGTACAAAGGGCACTTTGGTTAGGATTTTCAACACAATGGACGGAACATGTTTGCAAGAGGTATCTTTATACAAAAAACTGATCTTTGTAATGACTTTCTTTATTTCTTTTATCATCACAAATTGCCACCTCTTGGAATAAATTGTTGAGGCTTCATTTTGACCATCATAATTAACCTTTTAAGACAATCTTTTGGGCAATTAAATAACACATCAACAGCACAGAAGCTAATGGATTTTCAGTTACAGTAATTTTAAACCATTGATTTGCTTTTAAGTCCCTAGATTTTTGTGAATTGATTAGAAGTAGTTGAGAAGATATTCCATGGTGTATGTTCAGTTATTTCTGATAATATAGTACCAATTTATAAAACTGTATTTGCAATCTATGATGTTTAAGATTATCTGCCCTTATGACATCAATGAGTCATTTTCCCTACTAGTGCATCTCACTATCTTTGTTGGTTGTTTCTGATCTCTGTTGGAATGTTTTTTATATCTGTTTGTACTGTTTATTCTGTGAGTATTACATGTTGAGTTTTTTCTTTTTTCCGAATTCTTTGGTAGTTCCAATTTGGATTATGAACTGTCAGATGAAATCTGTTTTATGAATGGTTCTGTTACACCAATGTTAGAAAAACCAGGTATATCTTTGTAAAAATGAGTTGATAAAGGTTCTTAAGCCATTCATCATTGTTTAGATATTGTTCTTGATAGGCTCCTTGGTTGTAAAATATATTGAGTAATCTATCTGTTACTATCTGGAAGGTTCGGAGGGGAGTGGAAAAGGCAGAAATTTATAGCGTTGCACTCTCTCCAAATGTTCAGTGGTTGGCTGTCTCTAGTGATAAAGGTACTGTTCATATATTCAGTCTTAGAGTTCGAGTGGTGGGAGAAGATTCATCAAACCATTCCAGTGTTTCTCTGGACTCAGCTTTGGTTCATCAGAACTCTTCAACTTCTCTTGATAGTCTTATATCCCCAACCACAGGTGCCAATCCAAGCTCCTCTTTATCCTTTATGAAAGGTGAGATTCATTGCCTGAAGGTACTTTGATCTTTTGTATTCAGAAGATAAGAAATAACGTGCAAGGCTTGAAAAAAGAAGTTTTTAGGTGGTTGTGTTGAGGTTTGACTGAGATGAGTTTGCTTAAAGATAATAGAATTGGAACTAAGGTTTCTAAAAAATGTTCCAAAAATTGAATGTGCTGAGGATAAGGAACAGTGGCCGCTTATTATGTGCATGTGTTATCCCTAAATCCCCATCCAAGTAGAAATCCTCAATCAGCACCCATCCAAGTATTATGTCACAGTTTTCTTTTTCTCTTGTTTTTGGGGCCTGGGTTTTGTGGCTGGTCTAGCATTGAGTTACTTGGTGATGTAACTGACCATTAATCAATTTTCAGGATTTTAAACACTATTTTTCCCTTCAAAATTTTTTCTTTAAAATTTATAAGATCTATTACTTCCTGTTATGCATTCTTGCTGGCTAGGTACTAACCATTAATCAATTTTCAGGATTTTAAACACTATTTTTCCCTTCAAAATTTTCTCTTTAAAATTTCTAAGATCTACTACCTGCTGTTATGTATTCTTGCTGGCTAGGTACTATTCTGCCACATGAAGAATGCAGTGTCGTATTTCTCTCTCAGATTTTTGTGTTTGTGTTGCTAAACTTGCCAGGGATATTACCCAAGTATTTTAGTTCAGAATGGTCATTTGCTCAGTTCCACTTGCCGGAAAACATGCGATATCTTGCTGCTTTTGGATCTCAGAACACTGTTATCATTGTTGGCATGGATGGGAGGTAAAGTGGCTTTCTTAAAAACATTTTGAAAAGGGAAAAAAGAAATCTGCAAATTAGTTCCTTGTCATCTGTCCGTTGGAATCAATCTTGCTTTGTTACAAGTTTGGCTACTACATTTTGCCAATTTGCCTAATGAGGGAATTTTTTATAGTCATGTTTTAATTATTGAGGTTTGGATTTTTTTTTTCTTAGTTTCTACAGATGCAATTTCGATCCCTTGAATGGAGGGGAAATGTTACAGCAGGAGTATGTCCGGTTTATGAAATCAGATCATCGGCAATGACCACCAGCCGTTCCATGAGTTGGGAAGTTGATAAAAAAATTGTCTGTTCAGATGCATGTGCTTGTAAATATGAAACATTGACGTGCAAATAAATACCCAGAGTTCTTCCGAGAATTTTAACTGGGCTAATATTGCTGGTATGTTCAATGAACGAGATTGGGCATTGCATTCTTTGCAATTATTGTCAGGTCAAGGATTACTGCAATTCCCCTCCTATGTATTATTGTTCTCCCTCTTAAAGATCAAAGTTGTAAGCTGAGAAACTCGGGAAAAAAAGAAGAGTTATTTTAACTATTGAAGCTGTAATTAAGCCTTCATCCAATGTAGATATCATCTCCATGTGTAATTGAAGATTGAAATTTCGTGTAATTGACTTGCTTAGAATTATATGTTTATAAATGGAAGTAAATTGTTGGTACACGATTCCTCCGGCCGGATGTCTATCGGTAAAACACACATTCGTGGATTGGAGACTTTTGTAAGAGTAGACTTACTCTCCTAATCTGAATGATTTACGAAAAAATTGGTAAAGCCAGATATCGGATAAACAGAGGTGATGCAGTGCTCGAAAGTATGACGAAAAGAGATTATTTTAAAATTGATAAGATTTGTGTAAATTTTATGTTTATTTTTATTTAATTTTTTAGGAGTAATTATTATTATTATTTTTTTTAAGGCAAACCATGAGCAATTATTTATTTATTTAATAACACCTGTCTTCCCCAAAACAAGAATGAGTTGGGGGCTCAGTTTTGTATGTTTTGCGCCCGAATTTAGAAGCTGCGCGTTTAGTACTACTTCCAAGATTCCAGCAGAACTCCGGCATGCCACCGGAATCCTTAGGCTTCAGTTCAGCTGTAAAGCAGCTACTTCTTCTGGGGGTGCTGGGGTAGAGTATTCTGGTAAGATAAGTTGTTGATATAAAATAATGTTGAGACTGGATGTAAGTGGTGATGTGATTTTTGAATGCAGAAGCAGAGCAATTGTTTGGTACCAGAGGTGAGCGGAGGAGGAGGAGCATAGCTGTAGTAGAGCAGGATGAGTTAGTGGATGATCCCCATCTATTGGCCGATCACGACAGCTGTTTCTGTGATTTCGAAGGGGTGCGCATACACCACAAGATATGCCATGAACAGGAGAAGGAGAAGGAGATGGGTGGTGGAAGCGTTTGCGTCCCTTTTCCCTTCCTTTTACTACATGGTTTTGGAGCTTCTGTGTTCTCATGGGATTCTGTCATCAGGCGTCTGGCATCCCTCACTGCTTCCAAAGTTGTTGCTTTTGACCGACCTGCCTTTGGATTAACCTCCAGGCCCACCACTCATCAGATGGACGCCATTAATCCTTACTCTATCTCTTTTTCTGTGCTCATCACCCTCTATTTCATCCATTCTTTAGCAGCTCAAAAGGCAATTCTAATTGGGTGGGTACGCCTCTGTTTCAACGTCCCTCGTGTCTTTCTTTTTACTTCGCTTCTCTCACTGCTCACATCCGCTCTCCAGGCACTCGGCGGGCTCTCTTGTAGCTGTTGATACTTACTTCGAGGCTCCTGAACGCGTTGCTGCCTTGATTCTTGTCGCTCCTGCCATTTTGGCACCTCTTGCTGCCTTCCCTTTGGTTGCCAAAGCAGCTCTAATAAAAAGAGGAGGGCAGAATCAGATGGTGGATGATGCCACCTCTGGACAGCACACCCCCTTTTCTATTATTTGGAACACCTTGTCAAGCTTCTCCACTTATATTGCGGGGTTCATAATGAAGGTGCTAAAAGCTATGACAAATGTGATTACGTCTCTTTATAAGAAGGCCTTGACAGCAATTCTGCGCTCGGCCATTGCTACAGTGTTGGTAGGTGAAATTCTTTCTTTCATTTTGGATTATGTTGATCTTGAACAAACTGAAATTGTTCCATCTGCTGTGCTGTGGTCGGCTACTACAATTGATTCATCTTTTTGATTTTGCAGGTAAGGACGGCAATTGATAAATTTGGTATAGCTGCCATTAGGAATTCATGGTATGACCCAAATCAAATTACAGAGCATGTCATACGTGGTTACACAAAGGTGACTTCTTGTTGAGCCGTCTGGATTTTCTTTCTCTTAAAGTGAGTTATGTTGTGCCTACTTCAACTATGTTTCCACTTATGCAGCCATTAAGGGTAAAGGATTGGGACAGAGCTCTTCTGGAATATACTATAGCCATGCTTACAGATTCCACATCTGAATCAAAAGCACCATTATCAGAAAGACTTGCTGAGATCACATGCCCAGGTGATGTATATCTACTTCCTTTTATGTGGAAAAAGAAAATGTGGCCCTGGACTTGTGTCAATCAGACATATAACAGTATGATTGGTAGCTATCTATAGATTCAAGTAACAGAAATGAATTCTACTTAAAAAAAAAAAAAGGACATTCTATGTATTCCTTCACTTAAACCTAATTTGTTAAATAATGCTGTTACCCCAGGTTTTTTTTTTCCCCTCAACGTTCAAGTTGAGTTTGAGAGTAGGCTTTATGTTGCTGTAGTTGCAGAATTGTTTGCATGATGTAGAATTGGTGAGCAGTTAAACTTGAAAGATTTGATTCCCATGTCTGATTTAACTCATCTGTTAATTTGGACATGGCAGTGCTTATAATCACTGGTGACAATGATCGACTTGTCCCATCTTGGAATGCTGAGAGACTGTCACGAGTAATACCTGGCGCTTGGTTAGAAGTGATTAGGAACTGTGGTCACCTGCCCCATGAAGAAAGAGTGGAGGAGTTCGTTGAGGTTGTTCGCAAGTTCCTCCTGCAGAGAATTTGTGGAGCTTCAGAGGGTGAAAATCTGTGACTCAGGGATTGTTACTACTGTCTCAGCTAGTAACACCGAAGTATCAGACACTGTTTCAAGGTCATGTGATTAGCTGGAGTGTGCTTGTTTGTACCAATGCAAGCTTGCCACTTGGCATGCTCCTATAGTATGCAAACATTTTGGATCTAGTATAAAAGCAGGTCATTGTTTCATTTAAGACTTGATCTGATGTGTGTTCTGAAATCAGTTCTAAGAATGTCTTGATTAGTTTTTTTTTGTTTTTTTTTCTCTCTCTTTTCTCTTTTCTGTAGGTTTTTTGTTTCTTGTTTATCGAGTATTGGAGCCACTGGTGACAGAAGTCATGGCTACTCCTGGAAATTTATCTTTGAGTTCCTTTAGTGCTTCTCTGTCTGTGAAGCTTAGTTAGAAGTGACTTTCTCTTGTAAAAATCTAAAGTAATCCCCGAGTTTATGGTAGATGACTTAGATGGAATTTGTTTGGAGATATGTCTGAATCAAATCAGTTGCAGCCAAATTGAGATGCCAATCCAGCATACATTGCATGATGAGGAATCTTGAGCTGGTTGCAATCATCCAGGATTGAAGTTCTTGGTACCATTGTGCATCACAAGACATCCTCTACAATGTGGAAGGCTCTTGAGAGGAGCTTTTTGCGAATCAGTCCAAAGGTCGACTTCTACAGCTTAAGGCACAACTAGAAACCACACAAAGGCAGTCTATCATTCTTTGGTTTTTGCAATAAGATCCAGTCCCTTGTGGATAAACTGATGTTAGTAAGTGAACAAGATGTGTGATTATGGTTCTCCTCAATGGCTTAGGCACTGAGTATCAGTCAGCAGTTGTCAATGTTACATCTTGTTTTGATAACTCGTCCATAGAAAAGGTTCAAGCACTTCGAGAAAATTCACAATGAATTTGAAATCTCTCTTCAGGCTACTGCCAGTCGTTTGATTAATTCTGGTGATACAGGGGCACCTGTTCAGTCTATTTCCGATATAGGTAATGGTTGTGGAGGTTGCAGAAGTGGTTTTTGCAGTGGAGGGAATAGCAAAATCTTTTGTCAAGTGTGCGACAGAGAAGGTTACTCTGCACCGGCTTGTTTTTATTCATTTGATCGCAATTTTCACCCGAATGGTCCTTCTCATGTTTTGGTAGATGCATTTGTCGACTTGCTAATGCACTGGCTTCTGCATATTTTGCATCTCGTTCTCTGATGAACTACGATGCATCATTTACTGATAGCAATGCGACCAATCATCTTACAATTTATTTTAATTATCTTCATATTGCTTCAGAAAATGCTAGATCCAATTATCATCTAGTTGCGAGAAATGCTAAGACATTATCTCTCGTATCTGTGATTGAACACAATCACAGATGAGTTTGTGAAGTGTAAAAAGATCCCAGAAGAAGGGAAAACAAGAAACAACGTAAAGAAAAGAGCCAAAATTTTCTTTTATTTTTCACTCCTTACAGCGTGGCCTTCCAACACACACTGCCAAAATTTGGAGATTGATTGTCACGTTTTAAGAGAAAAACTTAAACTGGGTACCATTCTTCCACGACTTATTCCTTTCAGAAAAATTGACAAGTTGTTGACATGTTTACCAAGTCTTTGTCGTATTGTCTTCTCTTTTTTATTGTCCAAGTTGGGTTTGGTATGATTTCTACCTAGCTCCAACTTGAGGGGGGAATATATAGTTATATTAGCCAGTTTTAGTGTCTTATTAGTTAGTTATTCTATATGTAACTAAGCTGATTTGTGAGTTGACTGTGCTAGATATATGTTTCAATTGATTGGTGTGTTTATGTTTTGATTAACATAAAGCACAGTCATGTAATATTGCTAGCAAGATTGGGCCGGAATTTGCAGGGTTTATCTTCGTTTGTTGTGCGCTCCCAAGCCATTAGAGCTGGGCAATAATTTGAACATGGTGATCACCATGCAGTTCATTTTCAAAAACTGTTGGATTTAGATTTAAAATAGCACCTCTCATTTTTATGATCAAAATCCGTTGCCTAAAGCACTAGCAGATAGCTCATGAACCAGAAACTATTCTGATATTCTGAATTGAATTGTAATCATTTTAGCACCAACCACATAACTTTCAAGAACCACTAGCTGCTACACTGCGGCATTAAGGAAAGCATAAAATACGCAAGACACGAAGAAGAAGAAGAAACGGCATTTTTAGCAGATACTAAGATTTTAAAGTATGATGAAGTACAGCTCAGTACCGCAGGTTAAGGTTGGCAATATATATGGGTCTTAAAAGAGAGGATCGGTTGATATGGTCACTGCAGCATCCGGAGGTTGCAGGGCGGAGGGAAGGTCGAATCCGGACATGAAATCGTCACCAAAAATCACTGCACCAGCAGCCAATGCACCGGCACCTACGCCCATTCTGAAGCCAGAGCCAATGTGTGGAGGGGCTGACGAAGACATTGGCGGTAGATTAACGTAAGAAGAATAAGGAGGCGGCGTCGGGGGTGGTGGTGTAAATTGGTGGTGGGATGTGGGAAGAAAAGTAGGCAAGTAACCCACATGGGAAGGGGGTGGCGGAGGTGGTGGCGTAGGAGCCCGGGGCATCGGCGGATATGGAGTTGAAACCGATGAGGAATCATCATTCAGGTTAAACAATCCTTCGTCCTCGCCCGCACATACGCCCGAGAAACAGTGAGCATTGTCCCCGTTCCTCTGCTCAGAAATTCGAATGGAAATATCAACGAATCCTTGCGGCTTCCCACTGTTGTTATTCTTCTTTTTTCGCAATTGAAAACTTCCAACTTCTTCTACCCGCCCACCACTCATTTCTCCTGTGGATGTGGTGCTTTTGGACAAGAATTCTTTCAAAATGATAATAGCTGTGCCCTGCAGTTTCTCACCAAGGAAAATGGGTTCTCTATGGTAGACTTGAACGTGAAGAGCGGCATCCTTCATGTTGGGTTCAGAATCATCGATCAAGGCTGAAAACTTGGTCTTCCAAGTCGGATTGGCACTCCCTGAGGTATCAATCTTGGTGCAGTACTTGTTGTTTGGATCGATCCACCCAACTGCAAACCACTGGGGTTTCCAAAATGACGACCAACGACCAAGTCCGCGAGCGGATATGATGCATACTTCCACCACGAATTTAACCATATTTGTCTCTTCCTCTCTCGCTGTCTTTTCTTCTGGGTTCGGATTGGGGCTAGAGAAAAGGGTGTTCCTGTTTATTAGAAGAGGAAAGAAAGGCAGCAAGGAAGAATCTCTTGCTTCTTTTCCCCTAGTGGTGAAGAAAATAGATTAGAGAAGGCTATAGCTATCGACAATACTTTAATTTTCACGGAAGAAGAAGTAATCCCGTCCGTTCTGCCCGTCACGCGTGGAATGTGGATGTACGTACATGTCCTTTTCACACTGCATCATTCCTGAAGTCATCCCAAAAACTAAGAAAAAGGACCTTTACAGTCGTTACATTATTTTTATATCTTTTTTTAACATAATAAAATAATATATATTTTTTTAAATAATTCATGGCCAATTAGGTGCTATATTCACGTCAACTGATAACTTCAAGACGCCTAACTGACAAAGAGTTACTCAAATAAATGTTTTAAAAAAATTACTGAGTTAAATTTTTTTTTTAATAACAACATAATGCCCGCGGCATCATTAAAAATTTAATACAACATATAAAAAAATTAATTAACAAAAAAAAGACAAGACAGTTATTAAAAATAACATAATACTGCTTATTCATATTTTTTTTGAATGTCGTTTTTTTAGTTTAATAATTTTCTTTATAAAAAAATTGAAGAGCTGTATTAAATTTTTAAAGATGTCACCCATTCAGTGATAGACTTCCTTAAAAATTTGAACTCTCACTTTAAAATAATTTTTTTTTAAATTTTAAAAACATAATATCCCCTATTGAATGGACGACATCATGTTATTATTAAAAAAAATTATATTCGTAATTTTTTTTAACCATCTATGTGGGCAACTCCTTGCCAGTTGACGCCAACATGACGCCTAACTAGCAATGAGTTACCTAAAAAGAGGTATATTATTTTATTATACTTTCAGCTAATAAAAATAATATCATACTTGAAAAGGTCCTTTCCAAAAATCAAAGCGGAAAATCCCAAATTGAAACGTGAAATTTTCAAATTAAATGTTATTTATAAATTATCTACATCTATTTCAAATGTTTGGGTTCACAGCACATTTAGAAAAACCAGATACAAACGAGTGGACTAGCTTATACTTACAACGGATATCCTCGGAACAAGTGCTTCAAGATTCTCAACCCTCCTTAACCTTTCACCACACCTGGAAGGTATTCCAGCTATTTTAGCAACCAATCTCATACAGGATGCAAGGAATGGTTTCCCCAGCTGGTTAATGGTCCTCTTTCTAGATGCACATTGTTGTTGCCAACGGCGGGACTAACAAAACCATCCGTCCAGCCCTTTTAACCAACATTTCATCTTCATCAATGCATTTGGAAGTGCTCTGCTTCGGTGGCCCCCTGGTATACATCATCGTGGTTGACCCCAGGACATCGTCTCCAAATCCACATTCTTCAAAAAACAATCTGTGGGGGGCATTGGAGTAACATACAACACTCAGCTATATGGTGCACTACAAGCCAAGAGACCAAGATATATATATATATAAACCACTCAATCGGTACATGCAAACAAAACACCCCAGCTACCAACCTTAATCATCCAATTTGCTTAGCTCAATTGCATTCATATGAACAAGGAACTGTACAAGAAATCTTCTACACATGCCATGGAGGTTCTGATGAGAAATATATTACAAAGAAACAATCACCTCCAATGAACTATCAACAATGAGGGCAACTCTGAGTCTCCCATAATCAACAATGTAAATCTATTTAACTTACTATGAAAACTAGATGCAATATGCTCCTGTTTCTAATGTTTAAACTTTAAAGGAGGCTTGGTGGTGGAAGATGATGTTTCTTTCTAGAAAAAGTCAAAGCGCTCTCAATAGCTCTGCCAACTTGCTTTGTCTTTATTCAAAGTTCCAGCACCAAACTGGCACTCATCAACAAGAATGGAAGTTGATGCAGTCTTCCTTTGGCACAGAAATGCCAGTAGTCTTTCCTTGGTCAATTAGAGAAACGTGCAAATTCCCTAATCTAAAAGACGTTCTATGATTTGGACCAAAGTAATTTTTGATCTCTCAAAAGTTGAAAGGGCTTCCAGGGTCTAAAGGCCAAAATTTGTATTCACGGAAATTCATCTCTCCCTTCGTCTTTAATTCTCTTATCTTTTGTTGTCGTAGGAAGCACTTTGGTGAGGTAAATTTTCCCTTGCTTCCTTTCCCTATGTCTATCACCTTTCCAGTCATCCCACCTATGGAATATTTTCTCCATTCTTATCCTTTGAGTGTCATCAACATTCCTTCTTAGAGCTTTAGTACTTCAACCATCTATCAGACCAAAGCTGAAGCAATAATCAGTCCCATCCTTGCTCGTCTATATCAAGTTAGGCCTTCAGAGTCTTCCCCTAATTGGTTCATGAGGCCCCTAGAGAGTCTGGGGACCTTCTCCACCAAGTCCCTTTTCAAATTCTTAACAATGGAGCAATCCCTCTTTCCCCCATTGCAGCCCACATTTAGGGAGCTCTTACCCAGCTGAGGTATCGGTTTTCTGATGTGGTGGCTCTTAAAAAGATTTGTATCCATAGTCTTCTTCAAAGCCATTGCCATACCCTTGCTTGCCCCACATAGCTGTCCTCTTTTGCCTACCAGATGAAGAGAACAGATCATTTAGGCTATGTTTGGTATAGAGTTGCACAATACAGTTCTTTATTTTTGAAACAAAGATCCAAGAAAACTTGTTTGGCTAGTTTATTTCTGAAAACCATATTGAAATGCATCTTTAAAATTTGTGAAGAAAACATCTTTTTGTTGTTTTCCCCATTTTAATAACTAAGTGCGTCAAAAACTTTTTTTTTAAAGGTATGATTTTGAAAACTGTTTCTAAATGTTGAACCAAATAGGCCCTTATTCTTCATCTACTCTTTTAAGAGAGGTTTGGAGGAAATGGGAGAACCTCTTTTCTTCCAGATTTTTGACCCCAAGAAGCAAGAAGGAAAATGCTTCACTAACCAGCATACTCCATAGTTACACAGAAAAAGACATCAGGATGCTTCTTGCATTAGTTTTAACGTAGCCGAAAGGAGATCCAGAGCATTCAACTACTACTCTAAAGACATTCTAAGACTTGGGGGATCTACTAAACCTTCTTACAGCCATTTGGGTCAGCTCTTCCAATCTGGCAAGGGGGGTCACCTTTGGCTTAGTTCTGAAATCTACTCTTTTTTTTTTGTTTATTTTATTGCTATTTGGTTCCAGTTTCTTGGTGTTTTGCCACGACTTTGAGCACCTCTGGTACTCCACTTTGGAGTGAACATAATAGTACAAAACTTAACTCAGTATGCCATAGTGTTCTACAATAGTACAATTATTGGATTACAGTATCAAGAAATTAATGTGAACATGTGAAGAGCTTGAGATAAAGGTTTTGACACCCACCCTGATAAGCATGGTTCAAAAATTCCCTAAAATTCGGCCAACTTCCACAAATTATTTCTTTGTTACAATCAAAATGCAAAGCAGATGTAAATAAAAACTGCCAAAATAAATAAATAAAATTCAAAAAATTTGAGAAAATTCAATAAACATTGACAGAAGTCTGTTTTTCAATTCAAAACTGCAAAACTTTGAGAAAATTCAACAAAACTCAATGAAATTAGATAGAGAAGTAAACAAATGTTATTTCATGGATAGAGAACAAAATAGTACTCATACTTGTGTATTATTTCAAACTTCATCAACCAAGATAGCAATATAAATTTTAGACAAGCTAACAAATAATTTAGTTTATAGAATATGTTTCACCAAAAAAAAAAAAAAGAAGAAGAAAAGAAGTAAAATAAATCCGAAATAAGATAAAGCCTTACGAATGAATTAGCAAAAATTCCAAAGCTATCTTCTTTTGGTTAACTCTTGGAAAACAATATTTGAAAAACACTACATTTGAATAATAAACTAATAAATTCACCCAGTTGGTAAAGCTATTGTGGAAGCCGCAAAGTCTGCTGGTTTTAAAAAAGTGGAGGAATAATGGAGGTATAAAGTCCAAGATAAGATGGCCTATTAGAAGACTGTACATGACGGATGGAGAGACAACATGAGGAATGAGGGACGGAGAGACTATGGTGGAAGAAGAACGGAAGTGGGAAGAGGGTGGTAGAAGAGCACTGCAACGGGAAGGAAGAGAGATGCATGATTTGGCTAAATTGGGAAGGAAAAGGATAGAAGGGGCCAGAGTATGGAAGACAGGGGCAGGAGAACAGAATGGGAAATGAGTAGGGGGGAACCATTATGATGAATTACGAAGCTCCAAACTACACACATGACAGCCTAGGACTGGTTACTGAGATAGCGAAAGATTGACAACAATGAAGAACTAGGACGCCAGACGAACGCGAGAGAAGTCATGGAATGATATTCTTTTGCAACAGAAGAAGGAAGAAGAATCTGATGGGTGGACTCAGGTGACGAGAAGGAAAAGGAGTAACAAATACCAAAACCACAAAAAAGAACTAGAAACCCTGAAAACCAATTACAAAAGAGAGAAAAGGAGAACAACTAAGGAGGAGATTGGTCAAAGCAGTAAGGGGGGGGGGGAATGAAACTACGTGTGGTTTCCCACATGATACAAATTCTTCTCGATATGCTTCACAAGAGACAGTAAGGAGATTATTATTCAAGAAGTCACAAAAGCTCGACACTACCAGATCGTGGTGAACAAAGAAGCGATACACTGGATAAAGAAAAGAATAGAGAAGGCGGTGACAAAGACAGAAGGAAGCAGGAGCGTTGGAGTGTTTCAGGAAAAAGGCAACACAATAATCATGGAGGTCCTGGCCAACGAGAATGAAAGATACATAAAGCTGACAAAGATGGTGAGGGGATAACAACAAAGTATAGTTATACCAGAGGAAATAAAGACGGAAGCATGAAGGAATCTGTGGAAAGCTCTTGACACAGCTGTTTAAGAGGAAGTAAAGAGACAAGTCAAGGAAGTAGAACGAAGGAAAGAGAAACAAATAGTGCCGTAGGAAAGGATGTCAAAATAGGCTGAGCTGTTTACCACCCCCGAACTGTGGAACTTTTTCATAACCACCACTAGATCATCTTTCACTAGCTCCCAACACTTCTGATAAAAAACCATAGAAAATCCATTAGGGCCAAGGGCCTTCAAGCTTTCATAATCAAAGACCACCGACTTTACCTCCTCAGAAAAAGATTCTTCTAAACTCCTTTGGTCCTCCATCCCGATAGGGTTCCAATGGAGCCTTTCGAAACCCCAAACATACTTCTGCTTTTTTCCAAACACCTCATAAAAGTGGGCTAAGATGCTCTCCTCCATTTGGTCTTCCTCCTCTATCATTTCCTCATGCGCTCCCTCTAGCCGCACAACCATTGACTATTTTCCTCCCACTCAATAGCTGATGAAAGAACTTAGAATTTGTGTACCCCTCCTTCAGCCATTCATCCTTGATTTGATCCACTCTCCCCTCTCCATTTCCCTATTTAATTTTGACAATTCCCCTTTTTCTCCCATCTTGCTTCCTTTTGCCCTCATCCCAATTACTGCTCCCTTCTAACTGATCAGGAAGACAAATATCCTTTTCAACAACTGCCTCTTAGAGTCCTTCTACCCTAATGATACAACTCCCCATTCATGGCAAGCATTCTTGACTGCTAGAAGTTTCTGCATAAACCTACAACCCTCCTAATTCCAATTGCAGGGGTGGACCACCAAAAGTTCGTCTTTTCCTCAAATTCCGGGTCGAAAACCAGCTTCCTAATTTCTAAAATTTTACAATTAGGAGAAGATATATTTGTAATTTCTTGTGAACACTACTTATATTTTTGGATGTCATACAACTCTTTAAGTCATTTAGGTACCACATAACATTGAGAAACTAAATCATGCCTTAGCGAATGGTAGAGAAAACTGTTACAAACCAATCGACTTTAATGTTGTAGCTTATAGGTAGAGTGCCAACAATGCATATCAACCTATCATTCAATTCTTTGCCTCATGTGCAACCCTTGGTAGCTAGCCTACCAAGGGTTGTAGCTAGCCTACATGGAGAAACATTAGTCAAATAGGAGAAAAAAAAATTTAATCAGGCTTGTAGCTCTAGGTTAGTTGGTAGCTAGCCTCATTTCCCAACCAAGAGGTTGGGTCATAAAAACCTTTTCCCCTCTTCTTCTCAAAAATAAAACAAAAACAAAAACAAAAAGAAAATATCTATCATACAAATGAGATCATGCGTGCCAGTAAGAAGACTTGAACTTAAGGCTTTTAACAAAACTAAGGCTCAAATGCCATGTTAGAAAGCACTCGACCTATAAGTTAGAGCTTATAAGTGGAACACAAAAATGTATATCAAGCTATCATTCAAAAAGAATGTCAACTAGCCAACTAGAAATTTGGTTATAGTCATCACGAAATTGTGATGCTTTGAGATCAATGCTACACATACAATATTTGTGAAAAAAAAAAAAAAAAAAAAAACTATAACAATCAAAGGCTTAAGAATTAAGTAATTTTATGGATTTATTGAACTCCAGTAATGTTGTTATTCAAATCAAAAGCTCTAAAACTGGATTGAAAATCAGATACCTCTCCCTGTTGGAACAAATGGCTGAAACATCATAAATGCCCTGACCAGTAAGCATCCTGGCAGAAACCAGAGGATGTTAGGATATATGAAGGAAGACAAAATCAACTAGTATTGTACCAAATTGAACTTCATATTTATGGAAACACTTTCCCTCTACATAGATATTTTACACAAAATAAAACTAACTGTAAAAATCCTAATAGATTACATCATGCATATGCTACAAAGGCTAGTTTTGATGATTTATAATGGGAAATTCCTTACCAAAATAAACATGTAATGGTCATAATAAACCCACTAATTTCATACAACATTTCAAAGTCTGATTTCAGGTTTTTCTTACCTTCAGAAGAGTTTCTCTGGACAAAGAAAGCATTCTGAAACATAATAAGAACTCTAAAGCACATACAAGCAACAAAACCTAGAACTTCGCAATGAACATATACATACCTAATGATCCTTCGTACTATCATCTTGCCAATTCCCTGTCCTTGTAGAGAAGGGACAACCTGAAAATCACTAATTCAAGACCATAAAACTATGTGCATGAAAAAAATATCATCCATATTAGCAATCAATAGTCTATGCATAGATGCCAAGACAAGCTAAAAGACTGGCCATGAAAGATTGCTTAAACTTGTAACAGTGAACAGCATAATTAAACTCAGAGCAAAATCCCTTGATCCTTATTCAATCTAATTTTTCTCTGAGTTGGACAGGCAGAGAAGTAATGGATCGCATCTCAAATTGGATTTGATGAAACTTAGGGTGTGTTTGGCTGGCGAGAAAATAAAATTTTCTCAAGAAGATTGTGATTTTCTTAAAAAAGATTTGTTTTCTCGTGTTTAGATTATAAAATGGTGAGACAAAAGTTCTAAAAAAAAAAAAAATCAAGTCACATATTTTCTCACCAAAATTTGGACATCTAAGAGGTGAGAAATAAAATTTACTCGTGTAAAAAAATTTTACACACTAATTTTAACAACTAAATATAATTAACTTTTGCTAAGTTTTCTTATATCCAGCCAAATAATCATGAGAGCTAGAAGATGTTCTTAAGAAAAAAGCATGTACTCAAGGAAAATATTTTTGGCTACCAGCACCCCTAATTGAAAATGAATTTAAGTTAAAAAGCAAACATTATGGCTAAAGAGTATAAGGATGTTCAGAGAAACATCATATTAGGAATAAAATCTCCCAATTATAAATGTCCTATTAATTGGTCAATATTATCAACAGTGATGATGGAGAAACATGACGCAATCCCCAAAAGAAGGGATCACCTAGGCTCCTCATCCAAGCATAAAAGGCAACATTGCTTCTTGGTTATTACGAGATTTGATTCAAGATGCCTCTCTAGTTTCCTTGTGGGCACCATAGCTATTGTTGATGATTATTATTAGCTTTTGTAACTGATTTTAGTATTTCTAGAGAACGAATGTAAAGAAGAAGGCTCAATACTTGAGAATAGAGATGGATTTTAATTATACGAAACGATAACCTGACCCGTACACGTCATGCAATTTACGATTATGAGTTTAACATAAAAGGGTTTGAGTCAAAACATATTAAATACAATTAAATTTTTTGTCATAAATAGGTTAATTTACTAAACCTGACAATAACATGCTTGAGATGATTATGGATAATTTAAAAGACATTGTAAATAGATTAATTTACATTAACATATTTATTAATATATTAATGATGTAATTTCTTTTCTATTATTTAAAAAATTAGTTACAAATAGTTAAATAGGTTATATATAGGTACATGATGAGATTAATAAACAGGTAGGACTTGAACTTATATATCTTAATACAATAAAAAAAATAGGTTGAATTTGAATTTATGATTTTTTTGTATAATCCTTGTTTACGACATGACTCCTTCACAACATGGTGATACGAATTGTGACCCTACTTGATAATTCCTAATTTATCAAAAACTGGAATTGTAGACCAGTGATCTGTGATCCCTTATAATTAACAACAAAACAAGTCCAGTGAAAGAATGTTAACATAATGGTAGTATTGGCATGGAACAGAAGGGTGGTGATTCCTTACCACGACGTCGTGAATCGAAGCAGTCAAGCCATTGTCCGAAACGGCTCGGCCAAAACCCACCAACCGCCCGTTGAATTGTGTTACAGGAACCACTCCCTGGAAAAATTCTGCAAAAGTAGTGAACACGGGTTTGGGTTTTCCTTCTTCTATGATAGGATGGTCCTCAGGGAAGAAATTAGGTTTGCAGAAGACAGAAACAAGAAGGGAGCTATGGGCGACAGCAATGCGAAGTTTGTCGGGGTCGACGGGTTCTACATGACCATCATTTTGGATGGTTGGAAATCGATGGCAGGAGTAGTTAGCAGAGATGAAGAGTTCTGTAAGGTGAAGGAGATTGATGTGAGATGGGTTGGTGGAGATAAAAATGGGTGGCGGCCTAAGCCTTCTTCTTCCGCTTCTCTTGGGTGGTTTGGCATAAGAGGTGGTTTGGAGGAAAATGGCAGGGAAGGTTGGAGCAGATATGGAAATAGTCATTCTTGCTTGCTTTCGGATAAATCCAAGTGAAATCCTTGGGAGCACATCTCTATTGCAGAAGAGACCCTGAATTCACCATGAACAACCGAGTAAAATCGTTGGATAGACTGCTCCCCATCAATCAACCGAAACTGGTCATCGGAGCAAATTAACTTTTTTTTTAAAAATATTTATGAAATTGGATGCTTTTACTGCACTTTAAAAATAATAATGTCATTTCATTTGCCGTAGGGCTAGCTCAATTTCACTTTTTTTAAGGAAAAAAAAT
Organism: Tinospora cordifolia; assembly: GCA_030144865.1. Taxonomy (NCBI): domain Eukaryota; kingdom Viridiplantae; phylum Streptophyta; class Magnoliopsida; order Ranunculales; family Menispermaceae; genus Tinospora; species Tinospora cordifolia. The sequence goes on from JAJIYU010000911.1 coordinate 38,387, forward strand.
ACGATTTCTATATAATATTTTAAAATATATTACAACAATATCAAATATTTTAACTTTATATAAATATTAAAATATTAACTACAAAAATAAAAATGAGCAAAATAGTCTGACGAACGAATAATCCTGCTGGCGAATAGCAATAGTCCGGCCGATGAGCAACAGTTTGGCAAATAACACTTGGCGAACAATAATAGTTTTTCTTCTTCTTCTTCTTCTTCCGAGATCTAGTTGTGACAATCCGCGAAAAATGCTCCAGCGAATAATACTCTAGCAAATAATACTTCAACAAATAATACTTCGTCGAACAATAGCCCAACATTGTGAGCAATGAAGTAGAAAAACCAAGAAAAAAAAGAGTTAAAAAAAGTGTATATTATTCGTATATAAATTATATACCATATATATATATATATATTATAATTAGTATTTGTATATTATTTGTATATTTTATGTATATTATTTTTATATTATTTGTATATAATATATATTATATATAATTAGTATTCATATATTATATGTATATTATTTATATATTATTCGTATATAATTTGTATATTATACGTATACAATATATTACCAACAAAGAAGAAGAACAAAATGAGAGATTTAACGGTTGAACACATGATGGAACACAACGGACGGTGGAATTGCGAGGCATGACATGGGTGTGATGAATTGATAAACCAGATTAATAAGGTGCGTGAAGGTTACGACAGATCTGAAAATGGCGTCACAGAGATGCTAAAAAAAATGTAGCAACAACAACAAGTGGCAATAGATGGAAGTAGAACAAGGTCACCGCTAGTGTTAGCAACGAGGAGTTTCTGAGGAGGGATTCTGACAGTGAAGTCGACGAAGTTCTGACCAGAGGCAGTGGTGGTGCCGGAGACAACTTGAGTACTAGAGTGATTAAGTAGACGTTGGAGTCTCCAACATGATGGGCATGCCGAGTGAAGACTCATTTCGTATTCTTGAACTGTAATACTCGACAATTTTGTTCAAATTTCATGAACAAAATTAAAACAAAACACTTATTTTTTATGAAAGAAAACTATGAGTGGTAATTAAGGGCAAAGAACTTACTATAGTTCAAAGGAGATGTCAAAGGTAGTATCTTGAATAGATGAAAGTTGTCGGTTCGACATAAGAACTTCTTAGCCAGGAACTGAACACTAGGTCTAGGAAAGAGACCTTAGGCGAAAACTTAGGTGGCACAACAGATCAAAAATATAAACTTTTAGGATAAAGGTTAGAGATTGAAAACGTGTGAAAATGAAACACTTGTGCAGTCAAGACACAAGATCGGAAGGATCCTGTATCCTTGATTTCTATGTAGTATGAGACGCATAAAAATTTAGGGATATGAAAGAATTCTAAACTCAGATAATGGGCGAACTTGTTTCCCTATGCTTGGCTAGTATGGGACGGACAAATATAGAGAGACTTGAAAAGTATTAGAAATTGAGGCATTCGTAAATTGATTGGGCATAGTAAAATCTCTGAGTGGAAGTCTATGTCGATGGGTAAGGGTGGTATGTGACACTCGAACCCTAAGACATAAACAGAAGCCTAGAATTTTGTTATGCTAGCGTGATTGAATGATTGAATGCATGAGTTACTTATTTCCTGAACATGTATGACACCAAATCTTGTAACCAAGAACAAAAGACCTTAGAAGAATAAACTATTAGACCACTAAACAGATCGAGAATCTAGAAACCTAAATCTAGAGTCATGATAGTACGAATGGAACAGAAATCGCAGGAATAAATGAGGAAAAGAAAAAGTAATATCCCCAGTTCTCAGATAGAAAGCAGGACTGACTGCACTCAGAAGAAATGACGTCTCAAGCTACGAGACAACCACGTCACATATGACGTATGTAATAGAGAAAGAACGAGAGCTGGGGGTGTTACAAAGGAGGAGGGCACAAATGGTAAGGTAATGGTGCCATCCAGCAAATGATGATGAGTGAAATGACAGTCAATTTCAATATGCTTTGTTCGTTCATGAAACACTGAATTATGAGCAATCTGAATAGCACTTTGGTTATCACAATACATAGGAGTAGGAGAGGTGAGTGCAATGCCCATATCGAGAAGCAATCGACATAGCCACACGATCTCAGCAGTTGTAGAGGCCATAGCACGATATTCAGCTTCAGTAGAAGATCGAGAAACAACAGATTGTTTTTTACTCTTCCAAGAGATAAGAGAGTCACCCAAGAAGATACAGAAGCCTGTGACTGATTTGCGATCTACGGGATCACTAGCCCAATCTGCATCTGAATAGGCACGAAGCTCCAAGGAAGAAGTAGAAGGAAGTAACAAGCTTTGGTATAGAGTACCACGAAGATACTGAAGGATACGAAAAACCGCACCCCAATGAGTGGTGGTAGGAACACCAATAAATTGACTTACAACATGAACAACATATGCAATATCTGGGCGAATAATAGTTAAATAAACTAAACTGTCAATAATAGTACGATATAGAGAGGCATCAGACAATGGAGTACCATCTGAGGAGGTATGACGAACATTCTGCTCAATGGGAGTATTAACAGTCCTAGTATCTGACATACGGGCACGCTGAATAATATCAGAAGTATATTTAGATTGAGAAAGAAGATAACCTTTGGCGAAGTAATCAACCTCAATGCCTAAGAAGTAACGAAGAGACCCAAGATCTTTCATCTCAAAATGATGAGTCAATGCCAATTTCAGTTCAGCAATGCCAACTAAATCATCACTACTGATAATCATATCATCAACATATAAAAGCAAGAGGATTCGCCCTGCAGATGTAGAATGCACAAATAAAGCAGAATCGGATTCACTGGATGTAAAGTGAAAAGAGGCAATTACAGAAGAAATTTTTTCAAACCAAGCTCGTGGAGCTTGTTTGAGGCCATATCATGCTTTCTTGAGTTTACAGACATCTCCAGGATTATGAACAACACCAAGGGGTGGTGTCATATAAACTTCTTCTTTAAGATCCCCATGTAAAAAAACATTCTTCACATCCATCTGAGAGAGAGACCATTGACGAACAGAAGCAACAGCAAGAAGAGTACGAACGGAAGTCATCTTAGCAACAGGAGTGAAGGTTTCCTCATAATCCATACCATATTGTTGAAAAAAACCCTTAGCAACAACCCTTGCTTTATAACGATCAATAGAGCCGTCAGACTTGGTCTTAATTTTATAGACCCAACGAGAACCAACTGGATTTTTACCTGGAGGAAGAGGAACCAAATCCCAAGTTGCGGTCTTGTCCAATGCAGAGAGTTCTTTAGTCATAGCCTGTTGTCATAAAGGATCAAGTGCTGCCTCCTTATAAGAAAGGGGCTCAGAGAGATGATGGATAGAGACCAAAAAGGATGTAAAAGACTGTGAATAAAAATTATATGAGAAATC